>SRPP01000330.1:0-28647 GCA_018360055.1 Claviceps monticola
AGATGTAGGATATTCTTTGGGGAAACTGGCTTGTATTTAGAAGAACCCGGGATTAGCCCTGCACGCCCTATTATGCCCAAAACTGGGACGCAGGGGCGTAAAACACTCAACAACAACAACAACAACAACTTCGCTTTACGTCTCTTCTTTTCAAGATTCGTCGTAAATTAGTTCAGCTTTACTAACAAAATTCCCCTTGATTCGAATGGAGCGCCCCCAACGTCAAGCGACCTCTGAAAGACAAACGGACTTCTGCCGACTTCCATCACATTTTCTATTGCAACGCTACGCTTATCCCATGACATCAGAACCCCAAGACGGCGTTCGCCCGCTCAACTGCCCGTCTCTCGCCAGGACGAGCACCATCCCGAACTCGGATTGTAAAGAGACCAACAGCTTGTTGTCCAACTCTGTCAGCCCAGCTTCGCAACATTTCTTCGGTCGGTCGGCCGACGTGCCGGGATTCACCTTCACCGCCCGGGAAGTCAGGCCCGGGAGTGCCATGGCGAAAAGCCTGTCTTTGTCGGGCCAGGTACACCGCGTTGGTGTCGGTCACAGGACAAACGGGAATGTACAACACACTTGAGTCCCCAGTTCCGTTATGGACCTTGTCGACAGAGTGGATGGCTGTCAAGGTGGTGGAGCGTAAGGTCAGCATTAACTACCTCTTACACGGCATAATTGGTGTTCCACACAACATGATGGAGATCACAGGCGTGGCAACTCACCATCGCAATGCCATGCGACACAATCACCTGGACTAATCTTGGGGATATGAATCATGGTCTTATCCAGCTCCAGATGGGAGTGAAGCTCATTTGTGAGTTCCTGCCCATGACCTGGGGAGGCGCCTTGCAATTCGCTCGTCATATCCCCTTCCCCCGTGAATCTCCAATGGTCTTCGTCCAGAAATCCGGGATCACTGCTTTGAAGCAGCGGGGAAAAGAATGGCCGCAGCAACACGTACGCTGTTGCCATATGCATGAGAGGATTCACCAACAGCGTACCCTCGTGAGGGCCTGTATGGCTCATACTCATCCAGCCTTGCCACATTCTGAACATGGAGCAAGGACCCAGCCCGTCGTACAGGTTGTTCACAGCATCAACGCGACCACTCGCGTCCCAGGGGTCATAGTTCTCCCAGTCTCCCTTCCAGATCTTGTCATATACACCACCTTTGCCATATCCGTTGCGTTCCCACCTCTCTACGCTGCCGCCATCCATGTGCGGTCCCAGCGCGAATGTAGCATCGCCGGGCTGCCGGATGCGCAGCCTGTCGGCATAGGACAGCGGATTGTGCAAGGATATCTGCGTCTTTTCCGACGAGGTATGCCATATCGAAGACATGAGGCGTTGCTGCATGTACAGTAGGGAAGGATGCGAGCGAGCTTTGAGTTGCGGTGCTGACCAATATAATTCGTACACCTGGGGCGTATCTGCGGGAAACGCTGCCACACGCAATGTTAGAGCGTTTGTCGATCACGCGCAGGCTCCTCTCCTCGCCTTCTCGCCATTCAAAGATATGAAACCGTCTTGCTCGTCAGGAAAATCACATCTTTATGACATACCTCTCGTCCAAGGATTTCTTCTCACATATTCCTCCACCTCCTCCTTGTATGCTCTCGCCTCCGCCTCCGGCACCACTCCCTTCACCACGACCACACCACGCTTCTTGATCTCATCCTTCAATTCATAGAGCCCTGTATCTAGATGAGTAGATTCGACCTGTGGAATTACATCGGAACCCTTGATCGCGATCACCTCGTTTTCCGTGCGCAGCTTGCGAAGCAATCTCGTCCAGCTCTCCACGATCTTCTTCTCGCGGCCATGGATCAAGTCACACTTGAGCTGTCTGAAGCGGTCCGGTAAGGCGTCTCTCTTGGCTCCGGATAGTGAGACAAAGGCGTCAGAAATATCGCCTTCTTTTCTGGCGGTTCGCAGACCGGTGGTAGCTGCAGCAGCCGCCGCTGTTGTGGATGCAATTCTTCTAAGCTGAGTGTTCCTAAAAGTAGTCTTTTCAAGAGCAGTGCTCCCAAGCGCTTGGTTGCGCGGCAACTTGGCAAATGATGAGGACAGCATAATCTAGTCACAGAGAGTATCATTAGGTTGATGCTATAAAGGAGACAGTTTCCCAGAGTCCCAAACTTGTATTCTGCATTGGCCGTGACGACCTCGCTCTGGCACATGTCAATGATGTGTAAGAGGAGAGCGGTGTTGCTCCTTTAGGGAGGTCCGAAAGCTGGCGAGCACCACCACCAAATGAGGCTTTCTGTTGTACCAAAGATTCTTGAATAGCTCAGCCTCCTTCTGTACTAGAGCACTTAAGCACCCATGTTGTGCCCATTTTGGAGAGTTCGGAGAGACTTGTCTTGGGTATGCCGATTGTATGAGGTACCTACGTAAGTACCCCGTGATACCCCATATTACCCCACGCCAACCCCATATTCAACTCAAGGGGATTCCCTGGCGTGCCGCTAATGTTCAGCTTGATACGGGTTAAGACTGCTTAACTACTTGTTGTTCTGACGCAATGAGAGTTCGTCATATAAGACACGTGGCTGTTCCGATGTAAAACACCCAATAAGCATACCGACTGTGATCTTCAGTCACAAGTAAGGCAGCATGTTGAAGAGAAGGAAGACATAGTGAGTTATCGACGTTCTTATGCGACCTCTACTGCAGCAAATTGTAAGAAGTGTTCCATTATCCTCCACTTGAACCTCCACTTGAACCAGTCAACTACCTAGCCATGAATCACGAAGTGCCGTCAGCAGTCCTCACCTCGGAGTAATCTTCAACCATAAACGATAAACAACATGTGCAGCTTACTGTTATTCTTTTCATTTTGCATTTTGAAGCGAGTCAATTCAGCCCATTGCCAGAAAGTAGTTCATAAGCGCCATGCCATTCCCGCGTGAGCCCGAACAAGTCGTGAAATCAACAATACCGCCCGCGGCCCTCCTCTGTGCACCAACTAGCAACAAAGTATGTCAGATATTGCCGAATCTGAATTACTCTATGACATAAAATCCAAGAGGAATGCTCATCAAGACAGAAGATAAAAGCCATTGGAAGTCCATAAACCCTATTCAGGACCGCCGCTTCCCACGTTCGAATACATCGATAATAACGCTTTGTCAAAACACAGCCACGCACTATTATACACCCTAAGGAAACATCAGACTGTCCTAAGCCTATGTATGCCATTCCACAATCGCTAGCAAAGGAAACATCAGACTGTCCTAAGCCTATGTATGCCATTCCACAATCGCCAGCAAAGGAAACATCTAAGAAAAAAAACAAGACAAGTATAAACACCATAACCCTAACAAAAAAATCATGCACGCTTTCCCTGTATGAAAGCTCCCCTTCAGCCACCAAAAAAAACAAAATAACCCCCCCGCATCTTTTCTCTCCCAAACGTGAACATCTCTTCCAGCCTCGAAAGCAAGATATCCTCCCATTTCAACAACCGAAACCATCCCCTCCAAAACCATTCATCAAACAAACAACCCCCTAACCACCCCACAGTCCCCATCCCCCCAAAGATGATGAGAAGAAAAAAAAAACACCCACCCAACCTCTTAATTTCAACAACAAACACTAACAAAAAGAACACTACTCCGTCTCCGTGTTCGTCCTCCTAACCCTGTCCCTCAAATCCCGATTCTCCATCTCCAATCCCCCCAGCCTCTGCCGCGCAGCCTGCCGATCCTGATTCCGCCCCTCCCGCTCCATCTTCAACTTATACTCCATGTCCCGCAGGCGCAACAACCAGCGGTTATCATTCTTAGTAGACGCCGCCGCCGCCGCCGTCGCCGCCGTCGTGGCGCTACTACTACTACTACCACTCTCCTGAGCTTTCACCCCCGCCGCCGAGATGGCCAGCTCCATACCCTGAGTAGTCAGGTTCAAGTTCTCGGATAAAGGTCGCGGAATGCCCGACGAGGTATTTGCTCGTGAGGAGGCTCCTGAGCGGCTGCTCTTAGCGGCTTGGCTGGACTGGGAGACGCGGTTCTTATCCCGATCGCCTGGTCCGCGGGGGATTCCGGGCGAGGGAGAGGACGAGGTGGGTATGCCGCGGTTCACGGGGAGGGTGTTTTCGGTGCCAGAGAGGGCGGCGCGGGTGCGTACGTCACTGGCAGTTCGCAGAGTCGCGTTTTCGACCTTGAGCTGGCGGTAGGCGTCTTCGAGGCGCAGCATGCGGTTGTGCATGTCTTGGGTGGGCAGTGTGCCGGAGGCGACTGAGTTGCGGAGCATGGTTTCGAGGCGGTCGAGCTTCTTGACCCGCACGTCGAGGTTATTCTCTAGGGTTTGATACTCCTTGTTTAGGTCTCGTTCTACGGAGTGGATCTTGGTGAAGATTGTCTGGAACATGGTTTCGATGGTCTTGACGGCCGCGAAGAGGTTCTTGGAAAAGCCGGGCAGGCGGCTGCCGATGACTTCGACGGAGGGGACGACTTGTCGATCGACGAGCGCGTTGTTGTTAAGCCACTCCCGGCCACAAAGCATACTAAGCCTGTGCCAGAGCTTCAGGAGTAGCTCGTTCCTCTCTGTCAATTGGTCGCGCGCAGATTGCTCGAGCTGAGCGAGCCTTCTGCGGTCTTGGCCTCGGGTGCTCTCCAGCTCTGCGATCCGCACGTCTTGGGTATTAGCCGTGTGCGTGAGATGCTGATGGGTTCGCTGGAATGTCTCGTATTGGGCCTTTGTGTTGCGATGCGCGAGACGCTCCTTCTCCAGAAGCTCAGTGACCTTGCGCGTTTCGAGGCCGTGCGATTCGAGCAAAGCGTCTCTCTGCTTGAGGATGCGTTCCTTTTCGGCCAGAGATGCCTTACATGTATCGAGTTCCCGGACCGTATTTTCAAGTTCGCGTTGCATCTTGGCAATGGACTATGGAAGTTAATAAACATCCTCTCATGACAAGAGGAAAAAGAAAGAGAGAGGAGAAGAACTCAAAGGAGAAAAAATTGTGCATACCTTGAGAAGCGACGAGCGAGTCCCGTTGAGATCACCCAGAGCTTCTCGAAGATTATTCTCAAGCTCATTAAGCCTCTCCTTCCACTCTGTAGCTTCAACCTCGCGAGAGGATAGGCTCTTGCGCAGTCGTCTCACTTCATCATAGGCACTGGAAACCTCCCGGTTCAGCTCATCGACCACCTGCTGAACCTCCTCCTTCTCCTTGTCGGCCACAATTTCTCGTTGCTCGCGCTCCTGATGCAGGCGATTGTCCAGCTCTCTGACGCGCTCTTTCTCCTCTTGCAGATTTTGCTCGGCATTCGCAATGGCAGCCTCTAAGTCTCCGATGCGAATCTTGTCAGACTCTTGCTCTTCTCGCAGGAAAGCAATCTCGCCTTGAGCCGATTCTTGCTGTATCGAGAACCGCTGGTTCTTTTCGTTAGCATCCAACAGCTTTTGTTCCAACTCCTCGAGCTCCTTATTTGACGAGTCCAGTTCTTCCTCTAGCTGTTTGATACGGCGCAGTTTGCTGTCTTGTTCGTCTTCCAGGCGCACCAGTGCTTCGCTCATCTTGCGCATCTCTCCCTGCAAGGCGTCAAAATTCTCGAGGCGGTCTCTCAGTTCGGCCTGGGTACGTTGGATCTCTTCATTGCGGTGGTCAGCTTCGGCTTCGAGCGCGTCAATCTCGTCTTGCGCTTCTCGGCGCAGTGCTTCAAACTGGCTTTCCATGTCGCCCTGTTCGCGTATCGCTTCGTCGCGTTCTGCTTGCAAAGCAACAAGGTCGTTCATGGCAGTGTCGAGGTCTTCTTGGACCGCCAGCGCGCTTTCCTCCGCCTGTCGTTTGCCTTCCACTGCTGCCTCAAAATCCTCCATGCACGACTCGAGTTCTCGTTGCATTTCTTGATTTTGTAGCTTCGCTGAGCTGAGCTTATCACGCAGCTCGGCGAGTTTATTTTCCAGCTCCTCGCGTTCGGTGTCCTCCTCAATTAGTGACTCCATGGCGCGTCCGCTACCTCGTGAAGGCGGTCTGTCGTTAACGCCAGCGCGGGATGCCGAGCGGTCAAGTAAGCTGTCTACGATAGAGGATGCCGCACCGCCGCGACGCTGTGCCATCTTGAGATCCTCAATCTCCTGGTAGAGTCTTTCCTTTTCGCGATTGCGCGAAGTCAGCATGGACGTCTGCGCACCGACCTCGCGTCTTAGTTCGGCATTCTCATGGCGGAGCTGTTCGCTTTCGTGACGAAGTTGATCAACGAGCGTACTAGCGACGCTGGCACTGGGATTGAAGTTTTCGGTATCGCCTGATAGCCCGGATATGGGGCGACTGGGAGTAAAGATGCCTTCTCTCGCCCTTTTGGACGCGTTGTAGATGTTGGTGGTGTGTTGCAGGGGGCCTCCTTGGCCAGATAGTTCCCTCTTGAGCTTAAATGTTTCGTCCCGTAGCCTTCGATTCTCCTCATCTGCTTGCTCTCGACGAGCCGTCTCTTGTTCGAGTAAATCCTTCCAGACCTCAAACTCCTCCTGCTGGCCAAGACTAGCTCCAGTGCGCTCACTCAGCGTCTTGACGATTTCGGCCAGGCGACGCTTTTCGGACTCGCGACTCAAGCTTTCTGTTCGCAGTTTTTCGATATCGCTCGCATACTCCTCTACCCGTTCGCGCAAGAATATGACTTCTTGCTCGCGCTCGTAAGCTTCTTCGTCGGACAACTTTGCCGTCTGGTCGGCAGAGTCGGCGGTACTGGGCCTCTGTTCATCTTCCTTCGCCTGCTTCTCGAGTTCCTTGACTCGCTTCCTCAGCACTTTGTTGTCGCGCTGCAAGACAGCCAAGCTCGTCTTTAGCTCCACGTTTTCCGAAATCATTTCCTTGATGCCTTCCTCCGAAAGCCTATCCAGACGATCACTGAGAAACATGACTTTGAGTTTTAGGTCAAAATTCTCCTTGGACAGTCGCTCAATCGTACTGCTCTGTTCTTTGAGTGTCAAGTTTTTACCCGGCTTCGTGGCAGTGCCCGCCCCTAGTGATAAAGGAAAGGGTTGGCGAGGCGTTTGCAGACCATTCTTAAACCTGTACTCCTTCGCCAACGACTCGGGAACCTGGACGTTCTTAACGTGCTGTGCAAGAACGGTGTCTGTCGGCGCGGTGACTCTCAAATTCTCGCTGGATGCTTTCGGCGTCTGCAGAACATCGTTATGATGAGCCTGCAATGGAGTAGATACTTCCGGCAACGGCTCTAAATGGCGGCTCGACGAATCGTAGGAATCGTCACCTCCAAAACCAGAAACCACACTGCCAATGCTTATGGAGCGGTGGAAGGGGTTGCTTGTGGACCTCGGTGCTCCCAATGCAGGTACGGCACCGCCCGACGATAGAGCGTAGTCAAGACCAGTGCCCACAGTTGCGTCGCTACCATCTTGCGAGTCTGAGTTTGTCACAAAGGATGACGTTGAGGATCGTGTGCTTCCATATCGGCTTCGGAGATATTTCGATCGCTTGCCTATGCGCAAAGAGTTTCCTGCATTGCTTCTAGAGTCCGGTCGACCAGGGGCGTTCTGTGACCGCACGAAAGGATCCTCTGTCCCTGACAGGAACGAGTTGTCATTGTCATTCTTGAACTCAGAGTCATCTGCCGAGGTCGTGATCATGGCGGCACTCTCCCTTGACGGGCTGCTGGCCACGCTGACCTCTCTCGAGACGCTTCGCGCTGCGGCTGCAGCAGTGGGAGAGGAGTCAATATTCTCGAGGCCGGCCGTCGTATCCTCCACGTGGACGACAGGATTTTCGCGAGCCTCGCGAGGTTGATCCGCCGGTTCCAGATTTCTTTCGCTTACTGTGTCCATCGCATCCTCGACTTCGTGGGTGCCTTGGCCAAGTGTCCCTGTGGCGATGGGGGAAAGCGCCGGGAGGAAGCTAGATTCCACGTCGATAAAGTGTTGCCGAACGGCCTCTTCAGATATTGTTTCATCCTGAACTGTGCTCGCCTCTAGTGTCACGGCCTCGATGTAGCTGCTTTCCACAGCGGAGCGACCAGCGCGATTATCAGAGGCGGAGACCTGTCCGGTCTGAGGGAGCAGTTGCAGTATTGAATCGTCTGGTTGTGCATTTGGGGGATCGGTCGCGCCCAACGGGGCATCGTGAGTATCGTGAGTATGATCGGGGTCCGCCATGATCGAACCGCCTCAACGTGGCAGCTCAGCACGCACCGCGTGAAGTCGCGTGACGGGTCACGATGCGCAGCAACAAATATCAGACAGGACGGCGTGCCATCAAGCCAGGCGCATTTTGAGGTTGTTGACTGCAACGATGCGCTGGAGTGGGTACTACTGTTATTGGAAGGAAAGACGTTGGAGTCGGTATACAATACGGCGATGAGCACGGCGACATCAAAGACGAGAGGAAAGAAAGGAGATGACAATGAAGGAGGTCTTCCATCCGCGGAAGCTCGTTCCGATGCGGTCGGGTTGTTACGCCTTGGAGACCAGATGGGAGACCAACACAGACAGCCTACAAGTGTGAGGTACACAAACTCGGGAGGACCCCGTAGACGCGATAGGTCCACGGACCACGACTCCACTCACAACCCCAACTGCCTTCGCATGCACAAACGGCGGCTGTAATCAGCAGGTTGGCCAATGACGTCTCTATACTTGCCGTAACGGCGGGGCAACTCGCCTCGCATGGCGCTCTGAGAGCCAACCATCTCGGTCTCCTCTCACCCAACCGTTTGAGGATGTATGTAACATAACATGGACTGGCATTTACCCGAAAAATCAAGCCTGATACATAACTTACACGCAGCCATTCACGTGGTATTATGTACATGTGGGTTTCATCCTACAAAGCGGAAAGCTTCAAGTTAAGTTCTTCTTCGACGCAGATTCATATTGACGCCTAGTCACACCGCGCGACGGCCTGTCCCGTACATGGCGTGTTCCATGTCAAGTGAAAGTCCATGTCCACCAGCCTAGCAGTCACGGAATGTTATGATTTAAACCAAAGAGAAATTGAGAAATACGATTCAAAGTGGTTTTCTTGCCCGCGACAGTTCTATGGATGGCTTATAGCAAGTCGCCTCGAGGGAGCAGGGTATCTCGCCGTGAAATCTAGTTGGAGTACTTGGGATCAACCGGTTTTCTGTACACCGAAAGGACTGGTCAGTGAAGGGTCCCATGCCATGATAAATCGTCCCTGTCGTGCTCTTGACAGCGGATAAGAGGGGAAACAAACCCAGAGTACTTCTCGTAAGCACTGCGAGCGCCATCGGTGATCTTTTCCTGGGCATCACGGCCGAGGTTGAAGCCGGCCTTTTTGTTGATCATGTCAAAAGCTGCCGTGCGACGGAACAATTAGCACACATTGAAGGAATTGGCATTTGATCTTGTGACATGGGAAGGCTTCGAAGCGCCAATATGTGTCTGAGGCAATCACCCACCTTTGTCACCATAGTCCTGCTTCTCGCCGCTCTGCTGGGCTTGGGTTTGGGCGTCACCTCCTTGTTGCTCTGGTTGCTGCTGTGGTGGCTGCTCTGCCGCGTTGTTGGTCTTTGAGCTACCACTGGAAGCGGCAGCGGCGGCTTTCTTGAGGAAATCCATTGTACGTGGTGATGTGGTGATGTGGGTGAAGAGAGAGCTGAATTGGCTTTGTGAAACTGCACAAGGAAGGTATGTAGTATATTTTTTGACGACTGAAATAGAATGGCCAACAAAAATATGGGAGCGAAGATGTCGGGATTCTGGCTTCTTAATATGCTTCCAGGCCACGTCCATTTCCGCCCTCGCTCTCATCCTTCTCTGTCATTCTCCACCATCGTCGTCATGACCTCACAGACTGGCCGGTCCCTCGTCGGCCCCGGTCCGTTCCTGTCCTGTCGAGCTGAAGATGTCAATTGAGCCAGGCACACTACACTCCCGCTAGGGACCTAAAAGGTATCGACCGATGGATCCGGTCGTCCTCCGACCAATTTTCCTTGTCCTCAGTGCTCACTTTTGCGGCATGCCCGTTGTCTGCTCGGTCTCCATAGCTTTGACTCTTGAGCTTCGCCCTGGAGTCTGGAGTCTGGAGTCCTGCACACTTCCTCGACCTCTGCGGCTCTGCCTCCGTCGCCGTGGGACGCACTGCCGCGGCCCCGGTCCCATGATTCAAGCACCTTGTCCAAGCCCGTGGAAGTTTCATGGACCAGGCAGCGTCGGCAGATACCTAGGCATGTATGATGTACCTTACAGAGGCCCACGGCTTTTCCAAACAGCGTTGGACAGATTCGACACTAGCCACCTAGTCCGCGGGGCTAGCCATCAAGTTTCAACGTCCAACTGGCAACGACCATCTTGGGTGTGCGAGTGTGTAAAACTTGTGAGGCCGGGTGACTAGAATCGATGACTCGTGATGCTGCCTGGATTTTGTTACAATCTGGTAGCTCGACTTGTCGCTTTCCTGTCAGTCACGTGTTGAAACTCCAAGCTAGCGGCAGTGGCTTTCCTCGTAGCTCCAGTGTGAGCTTTCAGACCGACAACCACATAAGGTGTTATAATACTTGACGTATGCTGCATGCATGATTGCACGTTTCAAAAAGCGAAGGGCCGGCTCATCTGTATCACGAAAACATGGTAGAAGTCTCTCGTGTCTCGTCTATCCTGCCATGGTGCGAATAAAGCTCCCTTATTAGCCATGCTTTCAATGCCATGAGATACCAGTTTCATGTGTGATGGGAAGTGACACGGGCATGTTACCGATTGATCATTCGTTACGTCATGTCTTGCTAGACAGTATAGTCTGCCTGGTGTCTAATCAAATATGTAGAAGGAATTCAAGGTGAGCAAGAAACTCCTAAATGATGACAAGATGACCCCAGAATGAAAAATGAAAACGAACGCTATTGCTCCATCCAAAGTTCTGTTTGACCATGCTATTCATGCTGGAACCCCCAATTATGCATAACTTTTCATTAATAACAAGAAAAAAGATCGCTTCGTAACCACATTACTCATACCATTCTCACATAGACCCTGGCTCGAAAGGTCCCTCATCATGAATTGACAAAAACCTGGTACGCCATGATCATGACCCAGACGAGAAACGCGACCCCAGTCAGGGACATGGCAAAGACGAGGTGCCAGCATTGACCTGTAGCAGCCAGCGCAGTCAGCATACCGTCGAACCACTCAGCTTCATCGCCATGAGACGCAAGCAAGAGGCGACAAAAGTATCCACACAGGGAAGAAAGAAGAACGGAAAAACTCACATATACTCCTCTGCTGTAACCAAGCCATAGTCTCCTGATTCTGCCCATGCGGATCCTCATTGAACACATGCAAGTTGCACGTAGTCTCAATAGAACCATCCGGGCCCCAAAGCTGCACCGACACAACCACCAGCCCAACCAGCCACATAACGAAGAGAATAAACGCGCCAATCATGACAATCGCAGGTAACAGGCGCCGCTTGGCAATGAGCCAGAAAATGCCGCCGATGAAGAGGAGAGCGATGCAGCCCACGGTGATGTAGTATATGAAGTACCTTGGCCTTGTTAGCCGGCAAGACAGAAAAGAGGACAGACAGCGTAGGGAGTTAAGGGACATGAAGCAAGGAATTAGTAGACAGAGAGAAAAGAAAATACCATGGAATCGGCAGACCCAACTGCAGCTGGATCTGCACAAAATTTGCAAACACGCCCACGACGGTCGCTGAAGATAACAGCATGATCAGGATCCAGAAGTTGAGCTGCAGAGGCGGCCAGTTGTATGTGCGGACACGGCTGACGGCTCTCGGGGCGTACGCGACGGAGCTGCCGCTGCGAGTCGATGCCAGCGCCATGGTTTTCTGGTCTTTTTTGACTTGATATCAGATGGTATTGTTTGATGCGTTTAAATATGTCGCGAGATGCCGGGACCTAAATCGACATTGCCTCGTCTGTCGGGGGCTGCGGACTGCAGTCGGCAGGCTTGCAGGCTGTGGGACGTGGGTATTTTTCTTTCTAGTTTCAAGATGCCAAGGCTGGCTCTACCTACCAGGTATCTTTGCTGGTTTCGGGTGCAATCAAAGAGAGAGGGCAAAGACGGCAGATCAATGTGCCTGTACAGTACAGAGTACTCTGTATATATATCCATATTGGGGTGGACACATTTGCTGCATGTCCTGCGTTGCCATGGGCGGTGAAGGGAGGGCTCCCAGAAGCTACACCAACACGCAACGGGAAGCCCAACGTCGAACGTCCAGTCAGACAACTTGAGAACTTCAAAGTTCCATGATTTGACGTTCTCGAGAAAACGCTGGGTTGGGCAGAGCCACCCCCACGCCGCCACGTCGAGGGGCATGGCAGGCTGCAGCCCAGCCTTAACTGATGATCACAGCCCGAGCTCCTCTTCTTTGTCAATCCTGACTCCTGACTCCCGACTCCTGACGACAACTTTGCAAAATCATGCCTCCTTGTCGCACAGGGTACTACATACTCCATACACGAGAGGGTTTTGCTTCTTTGGACTTCCAAATCGGCTCCAATTTTCAACCAGCCAATTGTGAAACCTGACCAGATTGTTTCTTTTTTTCACTCCCCTACATACGGAGTTACGTACATGTGCCACCGCCAGTGACGACCGACCCGGCAACCGATCCACCACTCATTGCATCGGCACCCAAACTCGTCGTCGGCCGGCCGCGGTTTGTCCCGCCAACTCCCGTGGTTCGGCATTTTGACGGAGAAGGTACGGGGATGTGATGGCAACATAGGTGCTCCTGGTCATTGTTCTATTCGTTGGACTCAAACTTGTCTATGCGTCTATTTCTTTCTTCCTAGGTGTTTTTTTTTTGGGCTCCATTTACACACCAATCTGAGTACATAACTATGTATAAAAAAGAGCAGAAACAGCCAGACTCAGGTCCGGCTCTTCATTGCCGGCAGCGTGGCCCCTTGATGTGTTACGGACTGGTCAAGCAGTTGGCACTGTGGAGACAGGCTGTGGGCTATGGATCCCGTGGACCTACTGGAGGAGATACATAGAAGCGCGACGCGATCGCGCTGTGGTTAGAGTCTTCCTTCTTTCTTCTCTATCTTTATTATTCTCAATTAATACATTCGAATCGATAGTGTTTCGGCCTACCCAAATTCTTGTGATGTGACAGATGTACTTTCTGTAGGGTTTGCCATGCATGACGCTTGGACCACGCAGTCGGTGGGGAATAGACAGGTTGGTACAGATATTGTCTACCTACATAGGTATTTATGTGCGAACATGTATGCATCTCCATCCATCCGTGCGTTTATATCGTAAATCGTCTCGACGCAGATATATATATCCCCGTCGCTGCCACACAGTCAAGATGAAATTCCAAAACACCTCCATATCCCATTTCACGATCTTCCTCTACATTCTTACCCAATCTGTCCCATGCTTTGGTTGCCCTGCTTGATCATTCACTCTAATCCGTCTCATATAGTCCCCCCTCTTACAAGAGCGTGTCTCCCAGGGCGCACCGCACAATAGAGCAGCCTGCTCGGACCGTCTCCTGAGCGCCAGCCTCGGTAGACGCCAGACTGGGATTCACCTCGACGAGATCAATCGCCACCAGGCTGCCCGTCTGGTGAACAGCCTCGCAGATGTAATCTCCCTCGCGGAGAGTCAGACCGCCACGGACAGGCGTGCCAGTGCTGGGCGCCCACATGGGGTCGAGAGCATCGACGTCAAAGGACAGATGGATGGGAGTATCAGCACCAATGTAGGCGAGAGCCATCTCAACAACGCGGCCAATACCATATCTAGACCATGAGCAAACAAGAGTCGTCGAGTGTTAGTTTTCCATCCCGCAAGCTGTATGTACGCTGGCCCAAAAAAAAAAGAAAAAAGAAAACCCCCGCAAGGGAGATATGATGGGTTTTCTTACCGGTCCACGTCAAACATGCTAAAAGCCTTAATGTTATTCTCACGGAGAATCCTCTTCTCCGCCATGTCCACGTCCCGCAGACCAATGTAGACCAACTTCTTGACATTGAGAAGCATATCCTCCGTGATCCACCCAAAGAACTCCTCCTCATCGCTCTTTGCCAGACCCGACGCAAACGCCACCGGCATACCGTGGATGTTGCCGCTGCTGCTCCCCTCAGGCGTGTTGATGTCCGCATGGGCATCCACCCAGATGAGAGCGATTTCGCGATTCAGCCTCTCGCGAACCGCCTTGGCGCTGCCCGTGACGGTGCCTATTGCTACGCTGTGGTCGCCGCCAAGCGTGAGCACCAAGCGGCCCTCGCGTGCGTGCTCATAGACCTGCTGCGAGATGCGACGGTTCACAGCCGAGACGACGCGCGGGTTCTTCATGCCGCGGTAGTCCGGGTCCGAGGCTGGCATAAGCTCATCGTACTTTTGCACCTGGGCATCGCCGTGGAGCTTGTAGCCAAGCTCTTCCTGGATCTCGGTAAGGAGGCCCGACGCGATGAGCGCTTCGGGGCCGGCATCGACACCGGCTTTGGGCTGGGGAGAGTTGCCGCCAATTGATGCGCGCGTCAGTTTCGTAGACGACAACGAAGATCAAGGGGAGTGGGGATATTAGAGGGCGAGAAGTAAGACGTCTGATCTGTGTCGCAGAGGTATACACATATACATACCTGGCCCTTGGAGAAGCCAACCGCGACCACGCCCAGGTCCTGCGGCTTGGAAAGAAAACGGCTCTTGACAATTTCGCTGTTCATGATGGCGACACTATGAGTTTCCACAGCAAACTTTGCGCGCAGCTGTTGTTCTTTCAATATGCGGACGTTTGGAAATCTTTTTAAACCCTTTTGATCTTGTATGCGCAGGCCGTTCTTATTTCTTGATCCTGTTTCTCTTTCAAATCATTACTCTATCCTGAGTCGACTCCTGACTTTCTCTCTACACGTATCAGAATGAGGGAGCGTTTGAGCAAGCGGGGGATTTGCCGCAAGGAAAACGCCTAAGCCGAGCGGCGTAGCGGAGGATACTTGCTGCATTGGGAATGTGGTGGGGAAAGGAATTAAGCCGAGGATGTGTTTGTTCTGGTTGGATGATGGGTCCGATGAGACCGTCGCATCATGCATGGCAAAAAGGCGCTGCGCGTGAGGAACGCTCCGTCTGAGACACAATTGAAGGGCACTCACGAGTCACGACTCACGAGTCGCAGAAACAGGGCTCGATCCAAAAATATGCATCGTCGATTCGTTGCACGTTGTTCTGCTCTCCGTAAACTGCACCTGACATCAATTTCGTGTTGGTGAATGGCACAGATCGGCCCGGAATGGCATAGGGCCTTCCAAAGCTACATACTACCCCCCCCCCCCCCCTTTTGGCCCCTGATGCAACTGGTCTCGACTTTCCCAGAAAACCTTCACTTTGGCGGGAGAAACCGCATACATATTCTCTATTATGAGTTGATACCGACCGGATACTACATAGGTGGCATCGACACCCTCGTATGCCGTCACCCGTGCCGAGAGCCGTGACACCCTCGCTCTGTCCCCGCGATCCTTGTCCCGTTGATCAATATCTGACCTAGAACCTCCGAACCCCTCCTCCATCCCGCCATGTGCTGATCCATTGCTATTGGTAACTCATCCAAGTTGTGTTCAACCCAATAATCGTCTCCCATGCCAGCTCCAGAGTCGGCTATAAAAGAGGCCCACCAGAAGCCGCCCTGAATGCCAGAACTCCAAGGGCATCCCTCCGCATCCTCATGTGCGTTGGGGTGTCCATGTCAACCTTGTACAACAGCTTCTTTGACCTCTCTCTCTCTGCTGGCTGTTCCATCTACATACGACATTCAACCTAGGACTACCATCGACCAACTCGGTGCTCTTTGGCTGCTTAAAGCAACGCATTACGCCTTAGAGGACGACCAGGGTGCTTACGGAGCAGTTTCTGTAACAACTGATGCCTTTTTTTATGTTGCGTCAAGCTCGTGACGAAAAGCCTTGGACACGTTCATCCCGCATTTCCTGACGCTTTCTCAAGCGCGAGAGCCACAGAAGCATTAAATATTGCACATTCCTGGCTGTTTTAAATTCGTCCCGCGCTCATTGGTTCGTACCCTTGGCCCAGCTATCCGGTAAGAAACCGTCGATTTGCCGGGAAGATTGGACAATATTGTGCTGCAGCTTCACGTCACGTCTTCCACTCCTTCGCCTCTAAGCCCGCTGTTCTGTGATGTGCCACATGTCTATCAATGGACTCATGGCGCATGAGCAGCACCGATGGGAATCTTTAGTAGAGATTAAGGAATTCGTCTCCGCTGCCTGATGCTGGAGGACAGACATCTCAGATCGTGCGGACATGCTATACGACAATGGCCAAGATTCGTACAGGTCGCACAGCCAGATTAGATGTATCATGTGGAACATCTTTCCGATATCCGACCCCTCGTCCGGGGGAGACCTGTCTTCTTGGTTGTTTCAGGCAGTCAAGTCCGGAAGCTTCTTCGGAGGACTAAGTCGGCCCAACCCGACTATAACTACATCAGGCAGCACCACATCTGATGCCCCTCAAAGCCTGTCTCATGCATGGCACGGCACTGATAAGGACTGTGATCTGTCTGCAAGGTTCCGCCTGATGCGTTTTGGTGAGTTCAATTTCCCCTCTTCGGTCCCAGTTTGATCATATTCACCGCGTGTCTCAAAAGCAGGTCCATTATTTGCTGCTAGAAAAATCACTCACTGCCCCATGAAGCTTTCACGGCTTTCATTTGTCAAACAAGAAAAGCATCACTTAAAGAAGCTATCAGCCAAGCTGTCAAACTAGACTCTAATCCAAACGAACTAGGTAGATAACACATCAGCGCGCCTCAATTCATGGCATACCCTTTGCCATGGGATATAGATCAAAACACCCAGCATCTAGTTATGTATACAAACATGTGCATAACGATCGCCAGCTTGATCGATGATTAGCCAACCAGCCGGCGTCAGGGCCCAAGCATCATCTCAAGAAATAGCTTTCACGCATCGCGGCGACACTACTCGAGCAGCACTGTAGCTTCACGCATGCATATGCCATCGCAGCTGGCCCGAATAGACTTGCGAAACCCAGGACAGATACCATGTGCCAGTCCACAAACAATATTGACACATTCTCTCCACCATCACAAACAATATCAGTGCAGCCAATGCACTGCGCACACGGCTTGGCAGGAGAAGTTTTCAGAATCACACTCGAACAACAGAATTTCTCAGACTTTCCTGGACAAACGTCAAAAGACTGTCAATTAAATGCTGTTTACACAAAGGAAATCATGTCATCCGCTTTCACTTAGACGTCCTCGACCCTTCACCGCCAACTTCTACGAAACGAGGCAACACCTCAATCCTGGCATCAAGTCAACTCCTCTTCCTTGGATTCCATCGGCGACGGCGGCAATACTCGCGCAGACGGATCCACCGCATCAAAAGTCTCTTCACTCGAGTCCGGCTCATCGAGTTCATCAATGCGCGGAGCAGGAGGATCCTGGAAAAGTAGACTACCCCTCCGCAGTCGTTTACGCATCCGTCTGGCACTCGATCCCGCATCACTCACATCCGGAGCGCCCACCTCGGACGACTCCGAGCCACCACTCATCTCGCTATGCGTTCGCTTTCCATAGCTGCTCGACATGCTCAGTCTTCTTATCCGTCTGAGATCCTTTTGTCGCTGCCGGAAACGAGCCTCTTCGCTCAGACAACATGTTTCGTCCGATTCGTCATCCCAGATCCCGTTGTTACAGGTGAGGTTTTTGAAATCTCGCAGTACCTCCCTTTCGAAGCCCTTGCGGCGGCAGGAGCATGATCTGCTGCAAACAGTTTCAATCTCTGTCGGGTGCAGGATCTCCAGTCCTTCACATCCGCTGTCCATGGGATCGATCTCCTCGATTTCAAAGGTGCTGCTTGATGACTCCGCATGCTGCCCCGATGAGGGGGGCGGAGTAGCGTCCATGTCTGGCTCCGGTACAGATATAGACGGTGAAGATAAAGCCTGGGCGGCGTAACTGAAGTAGGGCTCTGCGTAAGCCTCCTCCTGATCCGCCGCAGATGCACTGCCGTCACTGTCACAGCTAGCATCGTCATCATCATCATCAACACCGTTGCCCTCCTCGTCCTCCGTATCTTCGTGTCCAAGGGTGTCGTCGTCACCATCGCGGATACAACTCATATCGGTGCCCCCATCCTCTTCATCTGCAACACTTTGATCATCTGACGCGTCAGCCATAGTTCGAGATTGGAGCGATGCCATCCTCGAAGACTCGTCGTCTACATCTTCGCCAGAGTCTGAGCATGAGAAAGATGCGGGGCCCAATTGTTTGAGGCCGAGGGGATCTCTCAGTTCCCTCTGGTAACTAAAGTGGTGGCCATTGCCGACAAGCTTTATATTAGGGTCCTGTGCTAATGGCCGCGAAAATCGGTGGAACCCCCCGGCGGGTGCCGACTGGACGGCTACCTGTGCCGATGAAATGGGGGTTTCCTGCAGTGGCCTTGGGCTGTTTTCTTCCACCCAAACGCCCCTGTGAAGAGGCTCTCGGGGGAGCTCAAGGCCAGGTGTCGACGACGCTCGACGCTCGGGATCATCTGGCCATTCCATGGTCTCAGCCAATTTGACCCCAAAGGAAAACAGTGTGTGTGTGTGTGTGTGTGTGTGTGTATGGCGCAGGACAGTAGGCCTGCTTTGTCTCGGCGATTGAATCTTTTCAAGCCGACCGCCGCGAGAGGTGATTTGAGAGGGATGGCGTATATGCTGTTGGCACTTGTCACCGGCCTATTAGGCTATTTGTGCCGCCGGAGATGGGTTCAGCTGTACTTGTTGATGTTGTGGATAGCGAGCAGGGAGGTGTGGGAGTCACCGCTATTTGCCAGTCCAGAGTTCACTCGCCGGTAGGATCAGGAATAAGAAATATGGTGTGTGGCCAATAGGTTTCGTCTTCCGACACGACAAAGGCTCAAAATATCTTTGGCGAGCGCGATAAAGGCAGCTGAAGCAGTGGGAGTCGAGGCCAGTCAGGGCATCGGCTCCCAGAGAAGAAACCTCCAACACGGAGAAGATAGGGTCCGGTGTACTTGGAGTATCATGTTCATGTGCTGTACGGGCGCGGTTTCGAGTGCGGCAGGCTTGTTTCTCTATCCGTCTTCGACGACGTGAGTGCAGCTCACGTTTGTTCTACACTTGAACGAGAAGGCTGGCGGATATACGGACCAGCTATGGTTGGGCTGGTTGCGTCGTGCGAGAGGAACAAGTAAAAAAGGAGAGTCTGGTAGCAAATGCTAGGCCGAAAAGGGAGGAAATGAGAGAGGTCATTAGATGAAGAAGGAAGGCAAGCAGGAAAAAAAAGTAAGCGGACTGCGATGGGATTAAATAGCTAGCCAGAGTAGATGATTATGTACTCTGTGCATAAGCCGCTAACTATTGCATCTATGGTTCAAGGGTCGAGGTCTCCTTTGGGGTCCGAATTCGGATTTCCGTGCTCTTGTCCCCGAAGCTTGTCTTGTTTCACCTCTCGGGCACGCCCGCTGCCGGAGGGGTCCTTTTTCCCAAACAAAAGAGGCGATCCAATGCGATCTGCCGTCGCCGCAATGGGCAGCAAATGCTCACTTTGTCAAAAGCCAAATGACGAGGGCTGGGATCTGCCGGCCTGCTGCTCTGTCCGTGCCTCTGCGCGTCCATTGCTTACATGTGCCCTTGTGTTGGTCCGCGCTCTGGAGAGCAACAAAGATCCAACTGGACGAGGGACTGTTAAAAAAAAAGTCGAGAGGGCAAGATGCTGTAGCCTGTCGGAGGCTGTATCTCTTTGCCTGCTGCGACAAGATGCCGAAAACTCCCGAGGTGGGCGCTCGCGGGGGCCGGTCGTTCCATTGCGCAAATGCTGCCCAACTCCCAGTCATTGGCCTTTAGGTACCAAAGCTTTTGGGCATTCCATCGTAAGGGTCCTCGTCAGAGTCGTCACACTTACTATTCTTGGTCATCCCGGAGGCAGAAGAGGCTCCGCGCTCAGATTGACATGATCGCCATGTGGCCGGATGCCAGATGAGAGCTGCAGCTGCAGCATCACTTGTATCACGTATTGGCTCTGGTGGTCTGGTCATTGTGTTTGGGAGCAGTTACACCTAGCTGGCCTTTACGCTGAGTTCAGATACCTGTCCTTTCAATGTCTTGCCCGGTTGTGGGCTTTGGCCACTTCCTGCATAATTTGCCATCATTGACCTCCTTGGGCAGCAATGCTAAGATGTCTGTGGAATTTGCGCATGATCCGCAGGCCGCATGATGAGAGGGGTACCACGTCATGTCGCTCGCGGCACACATGTTGAGTTGAGATAGCGAAATATCGGCTGCTTCTCGCTGATGCATCTTCATGATCGGCCATCAACGTGTGAATGGATGGTCAGGTGACCGTCGCATATAGAATATCTTGCGCCTTCGCACCATATGCTTATGCCTTTTTCTGGATTCCGCATAAGATCCATCTATACGGAGTACGTATACACAGGGAACACGCGATGAATGGATACCGAAAAACTGTTGTTCCAGGAATCCAGAGGATGCACCTCGCGATAAAGCTCTTCTAGTTCTCAGTAATACCCTTGAGAGACCCAGTTGCGGGCGCTGACGTTGCAAGAACGAACTCCTTCTTCTTCCTTGGTGACAGAATCACTCCAGATTCGTGAACAAGGAGATCCTACTTGTTTTTAGGAGCGTTCATGATGTTGAGCGCTGAGAAGCCGGACAAAATGATTTCGAATAAGATCAGAGCGGTTAGAGCGAAGATTTTGGCATCTCGTACAATTATAGAAGACGCCAAATAAGTTACGGGCCCTTGAAACGCCTCGAGCTCATCCAGTTGGCACAGGTTGGTACCAGAGGTTTGCTGGAGGAGCTGGAGGCGTTTCAAGGGCCATGACTATTTGCCGCTTCTTCTATTACTTCACAAGATGCTGTTAATCTCCAATTCAACCGCTCTAATTTCATTTGCCGCTTCTGCTATGACTGCACGAGATGCTGGAAGTTCTGATATGTCAAGCCAAATACTATACGCAATAACGGTACGCCCTTTGCTGACGTCGAGACTTCTTATCAGAAATAGGCCAGGATTGCTGTAACCGTGGTTTTCGAGCAGCCTCATTGAAGTGAGCCGGCGATGAACTGCGGACGCAGAGGTATTGTATTTAGCTGCGGCTGCTTCAAGGGCAAGGGGATTCGTTTTGGTGCCACGGCGAGGCGACTATAGTCGATCGTGTCGTCACGAGCAGGTTTCACTGCGGGATCGGGCTTCAATTGAAATAGCATGATGCACTGATACGTGATCGAGCAACCTTTTGGACAAGGATAGATGCGAGACGTTGTCTTCGGAGCTGGGCCTTGTTTTGACTGGGGATGTGAGGAACACCGCGACGGCGTAGCGCGCTCCGCGAATATGTACCTCCGAGTCGGAGTCCTACTGCTTGAGCCCATGTAAGTGGACATGGAATGACGACTGGACCCACTTTGTCCGGCCCACGACCTTTCGAGACATCATCGCATTCTTGCCTTTGACTTGGACTGCTTTCCATCGACTTCCAGCCATCGCCTATCGTCGCTCGCAGCAACTGAGTCGCCACCAACCGTGCCGCCCCGTTGCAGCTCCTTTCCCGGCAATAGGGACCAATTCCTCGCAATTTTGTCCTTGACGCGTACCATTTGTCAAATCGAACACGGCAGCAGAAGCTCAGCATGAATCAGGGACAGCCTCAGCAGACGCAGGGCCAGAGCCAGCCAGCCGCTGCTGGCAGCCAGCAGTCGCGATCGCCCATGTACCAGCCAAGCCAAATCAGGAGTTTGCCCTTGCTAAGTGAAGAGGAAAAAAACAAATACGAGGCAGGTCTCCAAGGATTGTGGAATAAGGCCAACAACTCCCCAGCGAACAGTACCGAGCACCTTGCCGCGCGACACAAAATTATCGAATTTTCCAAAATGTTGATTACGAAAATCCAGCAACGTCGACAGCAGGCGCAGCAGGCCCAACAAATACAAAGCCAACAGGCTGGTCAGGCGACTTCGCGACCTCCTTCGGCACAGCAAAATGCTCCTGCGCTACCGGCGATGACTCCTGCTGTCCAGGTACAGCAGCAGCTCCAACCTTCTGTGGCACCAGGTGCCGGTGTTGCCGCAACTGGAAGTCAGCCTGGCACTGACGCCATTTCTCAAAACCAGAAGCCCCAAACTACCATCGGACCCGCGGCGCCCGTACCTGCAGCGCAGCGAACCAAGATTCCCGACAATATAATGCAACACGTGAACAAGATGGTGTTTCGCGCTCCGGCTCACATAGCAAACAAACCAGCCGCAGACATCCAGAGATGGGTAGAGGAAATGAAGGAAAAGTATGCGCGAGCGGTTTTTACGATGGAGAGCAGCAAAGGCAAAGTGGCCAGCATGGAAAAGATGATCAAGGATCGGATCAACTCGGGAAAGCCACTGCAAGACGAAGAGAACCGACAATATACGATGCGCAAGGAACAGCAACTCAAGCTCTATTCGGACGCTCACAAATGGGTTGAGAGCGTGTTGAAGCAACAGGAAGGTATCCAGGCCGCGCAGCAGCAAGCTGGGTCGGCAGCAGGTTCTCAAAACAATGCAAATGCAGCGGCACCGCCAGGCAACCGCCAGGCTGTGAATCCGTCGACAGCGGCACATTCCACAAAAAACACGGCTCAGCCTGCCGCGCAGAATGCTGCAACGCCGGTCAACGCGGCTGTGGATGCTGTCAGGAATGAAAGGCAGTTGGCATCGGCCGCGAAGGCTCCCGCCGCAACCCAAGCTCAAGCACGGCTTGTACCGCAACATCCACTCCAACCGCAGGGTCCAACCCAAGGGAAGACTGAGCAGCCACATCCTCCTGCTGCCAATACGGCCCAGTCACAAGGTCCGGCTCCGAGAACTCAAACCTCCCAAGGGGGTGGAGCACCTATCGCACCAGGAGCGCCAACCCGCGCATTAAGCCATTCGGCAGCGATGAATCTCGCAAACCAAAGAGCCGCCAACACTCCAGGCAGTGTCCCCCCTGCTCAAGGCCAACAGTCGACAACTCCCTCTTCTGCCGCCGGCGCACCCGTGAACCATGCAGTGACTCCCGGTGCTGTGCCACCACAACCTCAATCACAACAGCAGCAGCCCGTGCCACAGCAAGCACCGCAGCAAGCCCTACATCCACAGCAGCAGCAGCAGCAGGGGCACTCACACGCACATCCAACTCAGTCCCCTACAACCCAGTCTCCGACAGCTCCCCAAACTAAAATGCCGATTCCTAGACAGCTTCCAGAAAAAGCTACAGCTATCCCGCAAGGTGTCACCCTCGGTGGCGGTATCAGTGCTGGCCGCCCAACTATGCCCCAGGGCAGTGGCACCATCGGCGGCGTCATGAACCAACCTCCTCTCACCAAAATCCCCGCCTACAGCCACGATGCCGAAGGCGATCATGTTCTCAGCAAGAAGAAGTTGGATGAGTTGGTTCGCCAAGTTTGTGGAGGAACTGGAGATTCACAGGACGGCAATGTTCTGACTCCTGATGTCGAAGAAGTGAGTGCCCCCCTCTCCAAAACCCCAACATACACGCTCCATGCACAGAAATTGAAGCAGAGACGCTAATTCGCCTATGTTTGCCTTACCTAAAGAGCGTCCTCAGCATGGCCGACTCATTCGTGGACAACGTCCTACATGCTTCTTGCCGTAATGCCAAGGAGCGAGGCTCCAAGGTGTTGGAGATTCGGGATATCCAGCTGGTGCTTGAGCGGACCTACAATATTCGTGTTCCAGGGTACTCGTCCGATGAACTTCGCACGGTGCGCAAAGTTTTGCCTTCGCCGGGGTGGATTGCCAAGATGAGTGCCGTGCAGGCGGCCAAGGTCATGCCCGGGAAGGGGGAACCTTGAAAAATCTAACGAACATGTTTCATTTACTGGTCGGATTTGGTGGAGTTATTTTATTATTTGGTTGCTGCCGTGGGAATTTGTACGTCAAGACGGATTACAGGGAGCTGGCGTTTTGGGGCTTGGCTTTGAAAATGTACTCGCTATATTGCAGCAGGAGGGCACAAGGCGAGGGCTTTGGACGTTTTCTTTTTCTTTTTCGAAGGCGGGTGATGAGGCTGTGGACACGCAAATACCCCGAGCAGAGGCGGACCCCTAAATTGATGGAGGTACTGAAAAGGGCAGGTCTTTGGAGCAGGTCCGTGGACTGTACAGGATACATGTATAATTCATGAGGAGTTTATTTTTGTTGCTGCATGGTTTTTAGTAAAGCTGAACTAATACTGTAGATGTCGTTGAGCTTAGTTGGCTCAGATGTCCTAACTGACGCTTGTGCTGTGTAGCAGTATAATGACGAAGCGAGCCTGTTCACAGAACTTCCGTTAGAGAAGGAGCCACTGTTGCATGGAACAAATCCTGGCTGTCGATTGATGCTTTGCGGAATGAGTGTATTTCTCGGCTTCAAGTCACTAACACACTGAATGTGAGATCAAGTCAAATAAGTGGTGGGCAGGCATTGAGGAACATCAGGCTTTCTTGTGATCCAGATGGCTGCAAGTCGTTTTGCAAGTGGCCAGGACGGCTTCTTATACATAGTTCTGACCATTCTTGTTTCTTATTCTCTCCTAAAACGGCTCGTCTTCATTGGCTTGAAGTTCGCCAATCTTGACGAATCGATCGCTGATGTCCTTGATGGGTTGTGTTGCGGCGGGGCGGTGATAGAGGGTGGCAACTAGGAGGTATGTAGCAAACCTCCAGTCGAATCGTGTCGTGTGTCAACAAGTGCCTCATCACTCGAGCTACAAGTGATGCGTTTTCGAGGCCGTGCTCATCATGGCCGTTAGTGTCGTGAGCAATACCCAAATGCTCAGCCAGAACGTTGCTGCCAATAAGCCAGCTTTAACACGCGCCGTTGCATCGGATTCGTCTTGTGGTCGAAACGTCACTCGACTGCCGCCTGGATAGACCCCAGCGAACCAATAAGCAATCTGAAGTGGGTAAGTCAGAGATACATAGAAAATACCTGAGAATACCTCTAGCACGGAGCGACAAACCAAGTACCCGCAAGTCAGTATCTGCCCCCAATCTTCCATCTTGCCGGCTCAAGCACCCGTGTCTCCAACCTTGGAGCTTGAACCTTCCTGGCTCTCGCGCTTTCAATTTCGTCACCAAAAGCATCGAATCACTCTACGACACACGTCTGTCGTGATCGTCGACTCCGAAAGCTGCCGCTTCCATCTCTATTTGGCGAACTTTTATCTTTTCCCCATTCTTGATTTGGCATCACGGTCCTGCCATTGTGCGCTTGCCGTTGCTAGCCAAGACTTTCTGGACGCAACGCGCGCTCGACAACACTCCGGCCATCCTCTGTATCCCGCGTCCCGTTGACAATTCGAGTGGCTTTCTGGAGCACAGTTTCTCGTTGTGGTGCTGATAATCGGCCGCCTGTCTCATCGCATCGGCCGCAATGCCCGGCAAAACGCCCAAGAACAATGGCAACCAGCCGATCGACAACAGCAACGACGATGTCGAGATGACGGATGCTGGCAATATAAAACCCAAGAAGGGCTCTCAGAGAGCTGATGATAAGATGACCGTTGTTGTTGGGATCACAAACAAATCCAAGCAGTCGTCGAAGAAACCTCACGATGATGATGGTGATATCTCTATGGGTGGTGACGACGTGGCTGATGACGGCGAGAAGGTTGACTTGGCCGCTCAAACAGTAGCAGGTATGACCACAATCTCTTTGCGCATAACTCCGTCCCATTCTTGAAGTCGGCCCCTTGATTTTGCTTCAGGTCTACTCGGGATGAAATGGAAGCTTCCCATCATGTTTCTTCCTTCGCTGACATGAGGAATTTTGCGATCGAAAACGAATAGACATCAAAAGCAACTTTGCACTACTAGACAGAGCTGTTGCTCTTTTCGACGCCAGATTTTCTCTGCGAGCTCTGCGATCTATTTCGCTGTTTCGTAAGCGTATAACACCGGATATTATTGGCCAGGTCGTTGTCGACACCTTCCATGCTACATCACCGACGTCTTCATCGTCCAGCAACATTGCACAGAGTCTTCTCGCTGCTGTCGGATGCGAGAACATGCCCTTTGATCGTCAACCCGAATCTGAAATGGAAGTGGACTCTGGTGACGCCAAATTTGTTAAGAACAAGAAAGAGGCAACCGAGATCATTCCGGAAATCGGTATCTTCCTGGGTATTCTGGTTCAAGTTTATCTATTTGATGCCAAGAAATACCAGGAAGGTGCAGAGTTCTCCAAGGACCTATCAGCAAGAGTCCAAGCCCTCAATCGCCGAACCCTGGACTCCCTCTCTGCCAAGGTCTATTTCTACTACTCGCTCTTCTGTGAGCACGTTTCGACGCTGCCTCCTTCTTCCGAATCCGCCATCGTTTCCATCAGACCTATACTATTGGCTTCTTTGCGCACTGCCGTTCTTCGAAAGGATATCGACACCCAAGCATCTGTCATTGTGCTGCTACTGCGGAACTATCTGCTCACTTCGCACATCAGCCAAGCTGATTTGCTTGTGTCCCATACGCAATTCCCTGAGAACGCAGTCAACAATCAGGTAGCTCGATTCTTGTACTATCTGGGCCGCATTAGAGCCATTCAGCTGCGCTACACCGAAGCCCATGAGCACCTCACTGCTGCTACGCGTAAGGCGCCGTCCAGCAACTGTGCCGTGGGCTTCTCGCAGACAGCTACCAAGCTGCTCATGGTCGTCGAGCTGCTTATGGGTGACATTCCCAACAGAGCCACGTTTCGTCAGGCAACTCTGGAAGGCTCTCTACATGCCTACTTCCTACTGGTGCAGGCCGTTCGCGTGGGCAATCTGGAAGATTTCGAGACGACAATTGCCAAACATGGCGATACCTTCCGACGTGACGGTACATACTCGCTTATTCTACGTCTGCGACAAAACGTCATCAAGACGGGGATTCGTATGATGTCTCTATCTTATTCTCGCATCTCATTGCGAGACATCTGCATTCGCCTCCACCTCGGCAGTGAGGAATCTGCCGAGTACATCGTGGCCAAGGCCATCCGTGACGGCGTCATTGAAGCCACTCTGGATCGCGAGCGCGGCTTCATGATGAGCAAGGAGGTCGGAGATGTCTACGCAACCGGAGAACCCGGCGAGGCTTTCCACGACCGAATCCGAGCTTGCTTGGCACTTCATGACGAGAGCGTCAAGGTATGTTATATGCCACCCTGAAATTTTCCGAAGCGCTAGAAGCTTTGAAACACCTCGCAAATTTCAAAACAATTGGAAGTCATTAGATCAAGCTAATGAATTTCTGTCTAGGCCATGCGCTTCCCGATGAACCAGCACCGTCTTGAGCTTAAGAATGCCCAGGAGGCGCGGGATCGTGAGCGAGAATGGGCTAAGGATATCCAGGATGGGGATATAGATGAGGAGGACCTGGGTGGAGAATTCGAAGGCGTGTAATTATTCTACCTAGTCACACCTGTGTTATGTCCACTTTTTTTACATGCTCTTGGTTTTCCTTCGTGGATCGTAAAATTGTTCACGTGCAAAGCATCAGGATCCTGCGTTTGCAAGCATGGAGTCTGCATGGACCACTATGCCGCAAATCTTGGTGAGAAGTTTGATCTTCGGAAGAGATCAGCGGTGCGACCTGGGCTGTGTTTTCGTGCCCCTTGGCGGATGAAGATTGGGACGTGTTGCGTTCCCCAATGAGAGAAGAAGCAAGCTGCAGAATATACTATGTATGAGAGCATCGCCCTGGGGTATAATGTACCGAGCGAGGCTCGGTGAGGAGGGACTGCTAAGCTTTGGTACTGAGGTTGACGGGATGGAACACTCAGTACATGGGAGCACTGTCTGCGCGTTTCTCTTTCCTTTTTTTTTTTTGGCCCTCTGGATGCTTCTCTTCCCTTGTGATTTTTATCTCGTGTTTTTAGATTACTAACCCAAACTAAAATACATACCGTAGTGTGGATCACAGAACGCAGCAATTTTTTTTCTTTGGCGGGGACTTCTGGACAGTGGAGGGAGGCGATGGCGGTTGCAGTGACTCGTGAGGTGCTATGAAGGTAGGTAGGTAGATAGGCAGCTTTGTGTATTTGGCTCTATGTACTGTCGATTTATTATGTTGGTCGTAGGCGTAGGGGTTGGCTCGTTGGCTGGGATGTGACGAACTGGGTCGTCGAGGATAGAGAGGGTTGAAGGGAGGAGGTGGACGGCATCAAGATTGTAGTTGTTATTGAGCAACAGGTGTACAGGTGTTGCAGTGTCGATATCATCGGTCAATCCATGAAGCCGTGAAGTTTTGCCGTGAAACTTCTAGAGCTGCCGTAAAAGAGCTGCCGTAAAAGAGCTGCCGTAAAAGAGCTGCCGTAAAAGAGCTGCCGTAAAAGAGCTGCCGTAAATGAAGTCGCTATGTAGTATACATAATGCAGTCGTGTCGTCGTTAGTTTGCGTGGTCGTGGCTTAGTTCAAGTCCTTCGCTGCTTCCCCTCATACAAGAGTCAACACGACTCCAGGATTTGATCGTGTGCCAGCCATCATGGTGCAAGCTTTCCATTAGCATCAAGATTCAAGCTTAAAGGCAAGATGCAGCGCATGTCTCAGTCACTGCGATTGGAATGGGCGTATAGAAGAGCTGACCCTAACCCCTGCCTCAGACCTGACCCTGTCTCAGACCTGACCCTGTCTCCTGGCCAATCATCTTCGAGATATACTTTAGTCAG
>SRPP01000331.1:0-10000 GCA_018360055.1 Claviceps monticola
CATACATACATACATACATACATACATACATACATACATACATACATACATACATACATACATACATACATACATACATACATACATACATACATACATACATGATACGTGTAACCAGCTTGTGAGCCTGACATAACTGCCAAGACTGACACCAAGGCCCTCGATATACTCGACGACTCGGCCCTCCAGGCTCCAAGATATGCAAGATGCCCGCCGCCCGGTCAGCTGAAACGCTCACGTCATGTCTTAAATCCTCCAGACACCCGTTGCTTCAGGTGTCCCACGGACGGACTTGTTCTCCCTGACGCTTGCAACCAGTCTTTTTACGTCTTTTTACGTCTTTTTACGTCTTTTACTCCGTACGCCTGGCCACGATACTCGGATACAAACTGCTTCATTTATACTCTTCCTCTTCGCTCTCCGGAGTAACTTCCGCCTCTCGTGTTGCAGCGCTGTGGCTGTGAGAACGCGAGCCTAACTACATCTTACATCTCTTCTTACATCTCTTCTTACATCTCGTCTTACATCTCGTCTTACATCTCGTCTTACATCTCGTCTTACATTCCACGCCCACCGGCAGTACCTGTTGTCTTGGCGTGACGCCTTACAAGCGCGTCTTACGGATTCCCAAGTTGCTCTGGCATGTCTTGCACTGGAACACCTAACGACTCGCTAATCTAGCAAATCGATTTTTTGATTTTCTTTTCTTTTCTTTGACGATTGCTGGCCCTGCTGGCCTTGAGTCTTGACACGGCATAATTAATAGTACCCCACCATCCATCGTTCCACCACCGTTCAGGTATGTAGTTAGTTCTTGGGGACAACTTCCGACGGCGCCTTTCTACATACAGAGTACATATTACTTGAACAGTACAGTAGCCCCCCCCCCCCCCGTGGCGAGGGCGAGCAGTGTCTGGTTTCTGCTCTGCGTAACTTGAACATGCTACTGTTGCCCTGTGCTTCTGCATCGCCAACTGCCTCCTTCTTCGACTGGGCGGACTGACTGTGTCGATCCGTTCTGCAACGGGGTTGCAACAGGCTGCGACAGGCTGCATTGCATTGTTGCTGCATTGTTGCTGCATTGTTGCTGCATTGTTGCTGCATTGGTCCTGCAACAACGGCTCTGCAACGGCTCTGCAACGGCTCTGCAACGGCTCTGCAACGGCTCTGCAACGGGCGCGTATGTATTGTATGTACATACATACATACATACATATACATACATACATGCATACATACATACCGGCACTTGTCCAACGGGACCCGACCTACTGTAACGCTATGTATCATGGACCCTTCGACCACATTGATCACCTTTACATTGTAAGTCTTCACTGTGCAGTCTGCATGTTACGAGTCTGGAAAAGTAGATGCCGAGGAGACTTGCATTTGAACGTTTTGCCTTTGCTGTTTGCCTCAGCGCCCGCCAGTCTTTTCCGTGTGCTATTTGAAACCGAGTTATGCCCAGTCGTTGCTGTGCAAGTCCCAAGATATCGCTCGTGTTGGCCCCGTCGCTTTCACCTTGAGCATCTCGCGCATTCCCCGTACGAGGCCGTCACAACTAACATGCGATTCGTAGTGAAACCGAGCCGTCTGTTAAATCAGTACAACTAATTGGATCATGGGACAACTTTTCCACATGGTATCCCATGAAGCAGGACACACGGCGCGGGCGCGGCCAGTGGAGGGGTTGTCCTGTCTTGAAAAGCATCTCCAGAGGAAATGCATCTCGCCCGGTCCAGCCGAGCAGAAATCCCGGCGGCTTGAAAATGGGTCACACGTATTACTACTATGTAAGTCAGACTTCTGGTCAGCTGAGTACCTCTTCCTGTGCCTTTTACTTCAACCTGACCTTGCATAAAATAGTACGAAATAGATGGCTCGACAGAAGCGCACGACTCTACACGACCCTCAACAACGGCTTGTCCCTATCTTCCCGGACAGACTGTGAATACTATATACATCCCCGTGGAACGGACGTTGAGATCACGCAGCGCCTCCGTCAACTCACTCCGGCAAGAATCCTTCATGACCACAGATCCTGAGGCTCGCTTTGTCCCTCCTGTGCCGCCTAGCACACTCTTCCCACATCGTCATCGTCATCTAGGGTCGGTGTCTTCTTTGCTATATGCGCGCTCTTCTGACTGGTCTGTATCCGGTGGGCCGCCTTGGAATCTACTTTTCGGGAGCAGCTTCGTGGGAGGAGCACCAATATCGGAGACACCGAAGACTCCAGGACACGACAGGGACGAGAACTCTTCGCAGCACAGTCATGGTGCGCTGCTACCTGACAGCAGGCCATGCTCCTCGCCGGGAGAACAGACTTTACTAGATATACATCCCGAATCACTGCAACGGTTCCTGCTGGACGATGCGCCGCCTCTGGATTCTCATGCTGCCACCGACCTGTTCTCACTCGGAGAACAGCATCTAAGAGACGTGTATCCTGAATCGCTGCAACGATTCCTCTTGGACATTGCTTCTCCCTTGGAAACTGTCGTCAACGGCGCCTCCACCCCCCATCCCCCAAGCAGTCATCTCGACCAGGACGACTACTTCGCTACGCCAGCCGCCAGTCTTGACACACCAGCATTCACCGCATCGACACCTCCCTCGCAGTGTATCGTCAGCAAAGGCACCCTCTCTCATCAACGCGCCAACTCCATCTCTCTAACGCTCATCACCAAACCTGATACACAGAATCAACCCCCCACCGAGCTTCTTAGCACGCACTTATTCGCAGACCCAGAGTTGTACGCCACCACGACCGAGCTCGCGCAATGTACTTGGTCCCCAGCCGTATCATCCAGCACCTGCCCAGCGTCAATATCTCCACAATCCCCTCTCGATGAAACGATGTGCTCCGACGATACAGATGACGACGATGACTTGGCCTCAAACCTAGGCGGCGATTGCTTATCCTACCGCTCTCAATCCGATATGCCCACCACGAGTGAAGCGTTCCAACGGTATAGCCTCCCCCGACACTGCGCGGGAGATAAAGTCCTGCCATCAGCGAATCATAATCATCATCATCATCATCGTCAAATGGGTAAATTGGGCCCAGAGCCCATGTTGACAGTAACGGCTCGCGAGTCTAGTCTTCCGGTTGCGGTAACAAATTTCCTAGGCGAGCCGATTGATACGGGGCTAGATGAGTTTGTCAGTGAGCTGGGGTTGATGGCTGAGGGGATTGGGAGGGGGGGGGAGTTGACGTCATTCGCTACGGGGGCCCTATGTCTCTCTCGTGGAGGGAGGGGCCTTTTTTTGGGGGGGGCTGAACATGAGAGAGAGACTTGACTATGTATTGATTTGGTATCATGTATGCCGTCATTCTTGGACGGCATCTCGGATGGTGTTTTCCATGGAGACTTTGAAGTTGAGTTGATGGGGATGGATTTACGAACATATTATCATCATATGCATGCGCGTTGTATGCATTCACTGCGCATAACACCAGGCGTGTTTTTTTTTTTTGTTATTTTTTTTTTTTTTTTCGTCCTATAGCACATTGCTGCTTTTTGGTCAGCATTGTCATGGTATATTGGACCTGGGCTCATGACCGGACGGACACTCGGTTTTGCATTTTTTTTTTTTTTTTTTTTTTTTTTTCAGGACGGAGAGCAATTTGCAAGAGTGCTTCACAACTACTGAGAACAGGTTCTCGCAGGAAGTGGGCAAAGGATATATATAGCTAGGAGTCTGTCTCCTCATACTACACTACTACATACACACTACTACATAGTTATGAAGCGGGCTCTCGGCCTTTTGAATACATACATACATACATACATACATACATACATACATAGGGTACTCTTGTCATTTCAGTAAAGCGTTGTGGGCGACTACCCCCTACATTATATACGCGTAACTCCCTCCCGGGATTCTCTAGCCAAGCCCTCGTGCGTTGCTACATACATAGTTTAGTGATGAATAAAGGCTCCCGTCTCATCCGGAGACCGCTCCTGATGCTGATGGTATGTAACGTGAATAGAAGCTCTGGCATGGATTTCGGCGCCGTCAGTTCTAATCTGTGCTTTCGCTGAATGTAAGTCCAGTATTATGCATTAAGCACCCAACCAACCTGCGAAGGCGTGGCTGTAATACATAGCTTGTAAACCCTCGTGACTGCGCTTGATATATCTACATGTTTATACAACAACAGAATGCAAAAGCCCGCTCGCTACCCGTGAGTGTGTCCCCCCCCGCAACCCAAACAGAGTATATATGAAAAAGAGGGAAGCTAAAGACAGAGAGAAAGTTGATTCTATGGCTGTGTTATTCAATGACCACCACTGGTGGCCCTTCTTGTTTCAACAGCTTTCTTGGCATTAGGCAGATCCCGAGATGAAGACGAAGACGAAGACACGCTTACGCTTGCGCTTACGCTTGCGCTTACGTGCGCGTTTGCCTCGACGTTGATAGTGCCACTGGGCTGCTCTCCCGCACCCCCTGCACCAGACTCGCCCTCTATAGACTTTGGTAACTCTCCACGCTTCGCTATCTCGCCATCAGTGGCCAATGGAACAGGATCCTTAGCAGAAGCAGAAACAGGAGCAGAAGGAGTAACAGTAGCAGGTTTCGATTGTCTCTCACTCTCAGCCTTAGGATTTAAAAACCGCTCTGGCACCCCCTTCGCAGCGCAACTGCCACTACCTACCCACGCGCCAATGAGCCGACTCCAATTATAATCACCATGATACAGGCGCTGCAGCTCTTTATACGCATACATGCTATAAAACGGGAGACCCGTTTTAGGGTCCTGGTATCGTGCTGGGTTGTTCGTGATGACGCAGACGGGGGGCGCTGCCGGTCCTGGGGACGTGGATGAGAATTTGCGCTTTCTCACGCTGTTTGACGATAAGAGAATGGGAGGGAAGATGAGACCTGACTTACTGGGTAGCCTGGACATCTTGCGACCAAAGAGAACCAAGGTTTGGATAGTCCTATCCCGCATGGCAGCCTCGCTGAAGTTTTGGTAAATGATGCCGTTCCGGGTTGCGTTCATGTCACGGGGTGGCTTTGGCTCTGCTTCTACTTCTGTTTCTGGCTGCGCTGACGCTGGAGCGTCTGGATCGGCGGACACGTCTCTGCTGTCGCTTGATGGAGTCGTTGCGCTCAGGAGGGACCGAGGCTGAGGCGGACGAGCCCCCGACTCTTCCGCTCTGGCGGTCTGGAGATGTGTATCCGAGGACGCATACGATTTTGGTTCTGAAAGCGAGACCTGGCTAGGCTCGGAAAGGCTGATGGTTGGTGGTGCCAAGATGTTTGACTTGGGAGCCTCAGCCGTGCGAGACGCGTTCATATTCATCCCAGGTGGAGGGGCAAGGATAGGTGCGGCCAGGACGCCTGGCGGTCTGGATTCGTGGGGTCTCGGTATTGACGGGGCGGCCAGAGCAGTATGAACTGAAGACCGAGGTAAAGGCGGCGGCGCTTCGACATCTTTTGTTGCTGCTGTTGTCGTTGTTGTGGCTTTAGACAGCGCACCTGCTGGTTGTGATGGAACAGGAGTCGCGGAGGGGGTATCGGTCGATGATGATGTTGGTGAGCCAGGCATAGACATCTCCATATTTGTCGACACACGATCGACTGCTGACAGATGCGATCCAATGCCTTCTATGGGCCGTTGTGCGACTGCATGCGTACCCGTGTCTGTCTCCTTCGTCATTCTACTTGATTGCTTCGACCCGTCCTTTGATTCATCAGCCTTACCGCCGGCCGTCATCTCAAGCTGTTCCTCTCCTGAGTGTGTCGCGCTCTTGTTCTTCATATCGTCAGTCTGTTGGGCTTCTCCTCCTGTTATGCTCCCGTCCTCCTGCCCCTCCATTGCTGCAATACTGTCCTTGTTATTCTTCTTCTTGCCTCTCATGCCCGCCCCTCCCTTGTCCGGCTTTCCCCTTTTCTTCTTCTTTGGCTTTTCTTCCACCTCGGTCACGTAGGGACGTAATGAACGGAGCTCCAGATCATCCCATTGGCCCTTTCCGCTCCAGAAAGTAATAAATGGCCCTCGGAGAGTACGTTGGTTGAGCGCAGCAAGCTTCGCCTTGCGTTCCTGCTCCCGTTGCTTTTCAGCCTCCTCCCATCTGTTCAAACTCTTGCTATTGCGTTCCTCCACGATTGCGGCTTCGGCTAGTCTCTCCTCCTGCGTCATGGGGGGTTTCTTCATGGCCTCTAATCGCGCCGCCTTCTTCTCCATTTGCGCGAGTTGCTTGAGTCTTCTGGCTTCGCGTTCGGCCATCTGCAGGTGCAGCTGTTCTTTGGATATGCGAGTCGTCTTTCGAGAGGATGCCCGCGTCGGTAGATCGGCCGCGGACGGAAGCCAGGATGTTCGTTCTGACTTCTTCTTGGGCCGTGGCGGCGGTGCTGATGTCGTGGAGGCGGTCGCCGTTGGGTCAATTCGTACCTTTTTCCTGAACTTGGCGGGTATGGCTTCTTGTGCCTTGCGTTTTCGCTGTGCTGTGCTCTTCGCTTTGGCTTGATGCTCTAATTCTTTTTCACCTTCCAAATCGTCGGCATTGGCGTTGTTGTCGTCCTCATCGTCAGATGACGAATCCATCTGCACGTCAGAGCCGTCGGACCCGACATCAGAGAAGCCTTGATCATTTTCATCTTCGGCAAATAGGAGTTCGAGATCGGAGTCGGGATCCTCGTTGGCAAGCACAGATTTCATTCTGTTGCCCGCGGTCGAGCGACGCTCGCGCGTGGTGGCAAGCCATCCTGTTTGTGGAACGGGGGCATCATCGCTATCGGAGAGGCTGTCCAAGTCGCTTAAAGGCTCAGACAGCTGCGACGTGTCTTGGTCTGACATTTTGGGCTCGGTGTCGATCGTACTGTCGTTCTTAGGAACCTTGCCGAGCTAATCGGTGAAGGTTTTCGGGGTATGTAGCCTCTTGGGGGGCTGAGCTCGTCAGTCGCACGCTAGCGAATGCCCTAGTCGTGACAATCAAGCGCAACGACATTCTAGTGGGTTTCGTGAAAAGGATTTGACGATCGAGCTGACGGAGTTTTGAGTAACGCGTTGAGAAGCGCAACAGGTCTGAACGCGAAAGTGCATCAAACGTCGAACTCATCCACTAATCCACAGCTGACATCATGCAGTCATGTGACACACGAAACGACTCACGCATCAACGATTCAACTTATCGCTCTTTCTTGACTACTTTCTACACACTACTATCAATCAAGATCCAATCGTCCATAGGGAAAGTCTCATGCATAATGCAATAATGATTCGTATAAATTGAGAGCTATCGGTGCTCTACCTGCTTCGTAAGCTCATGTATGTGCAAACAACTCCAACGCCATCAGATCGCCAAACGAAATGAGAAATTCTACCAAAGAACGCCCAGAATCCTTTGTTTGCGAAACGAATAAAATGAAATGAGAACAGATACAAGGCAGAATGGAATTCCTTCTGAAAGGATCAAGACAGGACGAATCGTCTGCATGCAGTCTGCTTCGAAACAAAACTTAGACACGTAGAACGCTAATACCCAAAAGTATACATAAAGACAAAAGAAAAAGAGAGCGAAGTAGAAAAGGCACCGAAAGGACCGGCATACCGGCATGTTACGGATAAGAAACCGTTGTCCCACGAGTGCAGTGTAAGAGCCAAGTCTATCTTGGTTTTCATGGTCCTCAACCTGTTCTGGGCTGCGTTGCCCCACGCCAAAGCCTCATGAAAAATGCGCAGTAATGGCCAGTCATTACATTTCATCTGAAAGAAAATCTTGATCTTCAGCATCGCTGTCCCATTCTTGGCAGAGGCCCATCCAACTACGATGGAGACATTTGCTTTGAGATGGGGCGGCGGCCGTCGAGGACGCTACACTCCATGGCGTGGTAGTCGGTGCACTGGTAATAGGGTGTCGTGTAATGATCATTGGCAGCGAGCTCGAAGTTGTGTTTGTTCCATCTTTGTCCCAACAGCCCCAGAACTTGCCAGGTGTCTCGCAAGTTGTCGTGGCTGGAGCGCTCGATGTGGGCAAGGCCGACGTCGTGGTGACACCGCCTGATGTGGGCAAGGTCAACGTCGTGGTGAACTCGCCTGATGTTGTCTTATCATAGCAGCCGAACCATCCTGGGGTTTTGCAGGTCGAAGTCGAGGTCGAGTGGGGCGTAGTAGTCGTAGTCGCCGTGTGAGTAGTTGTGGCGGATACCATAGTTGTAGTCTTGTCAAGACATCCCCACCAACCGGGCGTCTCGCATGTTGACGTACGAGTTCGCGTGCGGGTGGCTGTAGAGGATGGCCTCGAGGTTGTGGTGTCCGTACCGTTACTCTCGTACATCTTCCACAGGGCACAGTCGCGGCATTCGGGCGTCATGTTACACTCCGGGACATCGTCGTATTGGAGTATAACGTCCGATATGACAGCTCGTATCTTGTGGGTTCCGATCCCCACGCGCCAGCCCTTGTCTGTAACGACATCATACACACATTCACTGCCGGTGTGGCAACTCGTTTCCAGAGCATAGCCGGCAAAGGAACAAGACGCAGTCGCTCCGTGACAGGAGCCGACGTATATTGGATCGGCTGTGTGGCCAAAGTGGTATGCTCCCGTATTTCGCCGGGTCTGGGGGACATTCGGGTCTGCGCCTGGTGGAACAGGCAGGCCGAGTCGGGTGGCAGCCAACGCCTCGGGAACAGCTTCAAACGTAACGACAGGTAGACCGTATGTGAGCCCCAACAATGAACTGACCGCGCCGCCCAGGGAATGTCCAACCACCCACACGTTGGAGTTAGGATATCGCTCCGTCACGTTCGCATATAGCTCGCGGGCAGCATTGTAGTAGCGGCTTTCCTCTCGCAGGGATCTGTTGACACAGGTATTGTTGCAGGCATAGGTCCCCGTAGCACAATCACAGACTTGGTGCCAGGTCCACTGTCCCTGTTGGGCGCAGCAACAACTGAAGAACAAATTATCGTTAATCTTGTCGTTCGTCGTCGTGCCGTCTCCGTCAAAGACAGCTGGAGACGTCCCCTTCAGCCCGATGACGATGGTGGAATTATTGTCGTCAGCCCAAATGTGCCCACGCAGTCCATCACCTTGCCATCCAAAGTCCGCGCTGCGATTAAAAGGTTCGCCAACTTCCTCCCAGTCTGGGCGAGAATCTAACTCCACGTAGGCGTCGGCAGCCATGTAGGCTAGGCTCAACACCGTGCCCTTATCCGTGATATCGGGGGAAGGGATCTCGTCCAGCGTCCAGGCTGAAACATCCACAGCAGCGAAATATCCATCTTGTCGAGCGCGAGCGACCATAGGGTCTACGATTGAGGGTCTACGATCCACTAGACGCTCAATGAAGCCTCCGCGACTTCGTGCTTTGAGATGTGGCAAATCGTGCTCAGCATGGCCATCCTCGGCTGACAGAAAGACACGAGGGTTGTCTGACGTAACGTCAAGATGACGATGGAGTCGTGGGTGTCGGTCGGTGCCATGATGATAGACGTGGCGGAGTGTAAAGGTATGCTCGGCTGGTTGAGGCGGGTTCGGGTTCGGAGACCCGATCGCACCGGGAGGTAAGAAGATTTCTTGTCCCGGCGGAGCCCTAGAGGCTGATACCGGTAGCAAAACCGCCAGGAGAGTTACGAGAAAGGCTGAGGTGAGGTTGCCAGTGCGAGCCATGGTGAAAAGCGGCTAGACACAGCCCCAAAGCCAGTCAACACCATGCGTAGACCAACCTCGGTCCTGAACCGTGAGTCTTGGAACGAGAACTGGAAGCAATGGGCAGAATCGGTGTTATTTTCGATGGTAGAAACAGAAATCTCTCGGTAGAGAGATCGTGAAATAGTGGTAACGGCTGTTTGGACAGGTGCTGTTGTAGGAACCAAGAGACGGTGGCGAGAGAGCGAATGTTCATGTTGTCATGGCGGGAGCGGTATGAGCACGCGGCACTGTCATCAGAGAGCGGAGACGATGGTCATCGCTGGGGCCATGTGTGGAGACATCTACAGATGATGAGACGCTTGAGTGCGATGCCCAGACCCACGTGACCC
>SRPP01000331.1:15000-28532 GCA_018360055.1 Claviceps monticola
TCTTCCTCCTCGGGAACATCTGGCAGAGCCGAGTCGGATGAGAGAGGCGTGGATGATGGAAGTGGCCACGTTGAGTCACGAGCGCCTACCATGGCAGACGAGAACCCCGCATCAGTTGGTGAGTATTGCTGTTCCATCTGTGCAAGATACGAGGATGCGGAAGAGCCAAATTCCTCAGTCCAACGTTCTCGAGAAAAGATAGGCGAGAATGGCGAGCGTGGCGCTTGCTGACGTCCATGTTCCTCGATCAAACGTTCTGGAAGAAAGGTGGGTGAGTATAGAGAGTGTGGTGAGTATGGTGCCTGCTGACGACCCGACTCCTCAGAAAACCGGTCTGGAGGGAAGGTGGGCGAGAATGGCGAGTACGGTGCTTGCTGGCGGCCATGGCTGCCACTCGTTGAAGAATGCATGTGCACAACCGAATCGATCGTCGTTGACACACTGGATTGGCGACTGGACGTCCGTGGCGGGAGCGGCGGAGGCACCGTGGGCGGCAACAAGGCACTGGGCAGCTGGGTCGGAGATCGTGGAGGACGAGAAGGCGCTGACGGGGATCGACTCTTGTGAAGCTGATCCTCGGAACGAATCTGCTTGAGAAAGCGGCGGGGTCCGGAAAAGGAAGCAGATGTATAGCGAGGTATAGGAATCAGAGGTGTGCGAACACGATCCTCAGTCACTTGCCCGGTATAGATTGCGTCCAGTGACCCCTGGGACAAGCTGCGAGGCAAGTGATGCAATGTGGCACACCTCTCGAGGGTAGAGACGCCGGTACGCGCCTTTGACAAGGCTCTAGGAGAAGACTGATTCCTCAGCTTGTCGAGTGGTTTGTGCGCAACATGCTGAAAGTTGAATGGCAGAGAGATCTGTGGTCGTTTCGGCGCAGCTTCACCGCTGGAAGGCTTTCTTCTGAAAAACATGGATGGCAATATGCTTTCTTTACCTCCTCCTCCTCCTCCACCTCCACCTCCACCGGTAGCGGCATTGGGGTCACCGTTGGTATCGTCCGAGTATACAGAGTCGGTTGGTCGGTAAGCGCTACTCTCGCGATTGGACTTGCCACGGCGATGGAAGAAGGCTCGTCCAAAGTTGTGTATACTTTCTGGTCGGTCCCGGGACGTGGTGCTGCTGTCGATGGATCGAGTAGAAGATCTTCGGGCGAAAGATAAACCGTCCATTGTCAAGTCCACGGGCACGCGGTCCGACGCAGCCAGAGAGGACATGGAGGACGACTCGGAGGACGCGGTTTTGTGCCCATGATGTCTCTGTAAGTAAGAAGCCCGCTTCATCTGCCTTGTAAGCTGTCTCAGCTTCTGGGGAGATGGAGGGCCGCCTACAGCAGGTGCGAGAAATTCGGATATGGCAGCACTCGAGAGCTGCTCCATGGACAGCGGATCTGAGGCGGAGCGTTGCGTGGAAGAGGGAGCAGAGGGTCGAGCTGCCTTTGGGTGTTTTTTCGAGGCCGGTGTGGGTACGGCATCGTGGTGCCCGCCGGAACCGAACATCTTGACTGAGTAGTGAGCCGTCTTAGTGTGTGATGTCTAGTGTCTGGTGCTTAGTTGTCTAGTGTCGTGTGTATTGTCTGGTGTCTCGACGGTGTCCCAAGTCTGGGTGTTAGGGGGTGGGGCAAGGACAATGATAAACTTTTGGACCGTAACAACAAAGCTCGACAACAGCGCCGCCTGTTCTCGATCCGAGAGCTAAATTGCTTGCTATGAAGGTGGAGCTGGGAATAGTTTTGGCATCGCGCCAGCCCGTGGGCGTTCAAGGCAATATGTATGCAAGCTCCTGTTCCGCACGTCTGTTTCTCAGATGATGGCTCGCCGTCGGGTCTTTGGCCGGTACAAAGACGCTGTGGAGTTCGACGTACAGGAGAGGTGTGCCGGACGCGGAGATCACGAGCGTCTTGGTACCATCTGGTACCATCTGGTCCAATCTGGCTGACGGATGGCACCGTAGCATAGCAGCCCCCGGAGCAGGCCCAGGGGCGGCATGGCAGGGATCTCGAGACCAGAGGAGGCCGGGGGTCTAGAGGTAGGTACTCCGTACTCCGTACATACTCCGTACATACTCCGTAGGTATGGTCCAGGGAAGCTCGGACTCAAGATGGCATGGCGAAGCAAGCCGTAGTTAGACGTGTGTGGCCGAATCGACTCTAGCCTGTGATGCGAGCAAGGGTCGTGGATGCAGAACAAGGCTTTGTTCTCGTTGGAGGACGGCAGGCACTCCGTCGCCCCCAAGTTGTGCATATGTACGCACGCCCATCCATGTGCCGGAAGATCAGCTGGATCTCGACCTCAACTCGGATCCCGATCTGCTCAGTGCTGGACGTGGGTGGGTTGTTGTCTGCGGTGACGCTCCAGCTTCGGCGACGCTCCAGCTTCATGATTGTGTTGCGTGTCGGTGCGTTGCGACTTTGCGAGGTACCTTATCGCGGTGGATTGGCTGGGCCCTAGCAAGCATCCAATCAGAAAGTCAAAGTCGCTTGAACCTTTCCAATCAAATCTCCCATCCTTTCGCGGTCGATCCTTGTCGGGCGGTGGTGCATCTGAAATGGAGCTCTTGGGCTGGGCTGTCCACCTTGGCTGATTACATCTCATCAAGTCGACGAGGAAGCGAACTGAACAAGATGGATTTGATAGCCCGGAGCGGAGCTAATGGCGCATCGCTTGGCCATTGCCGGCGTTCCAGTCGCCCGGTACGAGTGGCCGGGATGCCTCAAACCTGCCTCTCAAAGCCTCCCCATACCTAGCCTCCTCGAATCGAATGGAAACCCTCCTCAAACGCGCCTCAAACGACGTCGCACGGACCAAGAACGAGGGCTAAAAGAATGATAGCATCGTCACCACTGAGCGAGCGTACATGTACACATCGTTCTTCCATTCCCGTGTACATGATTGCTCTTCCCGAACGGGGCACTGGCAGCTTCGCTTGGCATGTTGGCCGGGAGTCGGGACGTTGGCCGGGACGTTGGCCGGGACGTTGGTCAGAACTCGTGTCCCCGTCCAGCATGAACACACACACCCACCCGCCCACCGTGCGTGAGAGGAAGGATGGCTGTTCGTCTTAGCTGACTAGGTCGGCCAGGTTCCATGCAGGTACGAGAGGGCGGCTAACTACAAGTTAGCCGCGGCCGCGGGAAGTGGGTGAAGCGCTTGAGGGCAGGAATCAAATGGAAATCGCCGGCTTCACGTCCAACGTTCTCAGGCGTACCCCGTAGGCGTTGGCGGCGCTGGAGCGGACGTTGGAACTTTGAGCGGAGGCTGTAGCAGAGGGCTGGAGGCTGGAGCAGGGAGTGGTGAGAATCCTGCATGGAGTGGAAACGCGTATGCCGAATTGATGTTAGGGCTGTCCATGAGGCTGCACCAACAGGGCCAGGCCCCATAGAAGTAGACCCACAGCGTCAGGGAGGTACCCACCACTAGGGAGGGGTTTGGGGCTCACGCACTTGTTGACACCAGGCGGGGTCCGGAACAGGCCGGGCCCTAGGAATTCGCTAGGTATCGGTAGACATATCTCCATACAGTGGCTGCGAGCCTGCGAGGTGCTGTAACGTGCTGTAACGTGCTGTAACGTGCTGTAACGTGCTGTAACGTGCTGTAACGTGCTGTAACGTGCTGTAGAGGTGCTCACTGCTGGAATAACCTGCTGCGCGGCACCCGCGTGAGCATCAAGTACCGTTGGGCCGACTCCTGTGAGGCCCTGTTGTCCATACGCAACAAGCCACATCGATGCCACATCGATACCACTGGCAACTTGCAACTGCTTATCTTGCAAGAGTCGTGTCTGCTACAGCCCATGTACACGGAGTACATAACTAGTCTCGACTCTCCACTAACCAATGTTGATTAAACACTGCATACGATAGATTATGCATGAAGATAGGCACCCCTTTGCTGTAGTTTCTGTGTAAAGACACAATCGGTACTCCATAATCGGCTCTACCTATCTGTTTTCAGTCTTTATGTCCGATAAATCATACAACTAAGTGTAGCCGCTGCGCCTTGCGCCCGTGAACGAGCAAGCGTCTGGTTGCTGCGCGCCCCCCTCAACGCGACACACAAGTGGAGACGCTTCACAAGCGACGTTCGCGACTCTCGACTCTCGACTCTCGAGTCTCGAGTCTCGAGGTTCAGACAGAAGGCTACATAGAAGGCTACATAGAAGGCTACATAGAAGGCTACATAGAAGGCTTGTCCATGTCGACCTTCCTCCGTCATGGACGATATTTCCCATCATCGACACCAAAAATCAGTCACACTCGTACTTGGTGTGGTGTGCTTGATAAAACCCTCAGGACGCCATGGTCCGCTGAATCGCGTCTTCCTGCCATCGGACACGGGACACGGAACACGGGACACGAGACGCACCAGGACCCGTGCCGTGGTGACAGTTTGCCAACGCAGTATATTTGGAAGATAACGCGCAGCTTCAGCTCTATGCGAAGACTGCTCGTACCTGCACCTCTGCTTCATGCATTGACTCATTGAGATGGTCGAATCGGATCCCGTTCTAGTCGATTGGGGGGGGGGGGGGGGGGGGTTTAGTTCGGATCCGAGGAAGCGCAACGCGTTTCAAGGAAGTGGAAGTTGTAGGCATCAAGGAACTAATTACACGAGGCCTTGGAGATTGTGAGGGCAGTACCAAAATACGAAAAGGCACGCGCATTGGGCATTGCCAATTGGTGTGGCACACTGTAAAGTGACCTGCGTACGAGGTTCGCCGCGAGCCAAAAGGACTCAAGGAGCAAGGAGGTCTTGATTGTGTATCATGAGCTTGTTGCCACATGCTCCGTAGGTACAACTTGGTCTGCATGGATCGATTGGCACTTGATTTTGTTCGATTTCAATTGAGCCTTTTCTGTTTTCTGTTTCAATTGATTTATCCTTTATTTTGGACAGGAAGAGAGAGCATGAAAGACAGACAGCATTGAAAAGGACACATAGCGGCGGCAAATATCAGTCTTGATTCAAAGTATGTATACCGAAGCGAAGGACATGTGGCATGCATACACGTGAGATACGAGTGACTCCCACACCGTACACGCACCACCCCCGCAGCGCGATTTTCAACTTCTCAAGTTCTTATCCCACTCATCCACTTGCTACTTATTGGTGGAAAAAAAGCTTTGTTCAGCCAAGCCTTGGTTTGGTATATCAGACGGTGCCAGCTTTGAACGGGACATCCATTGTCATCAGCGTCATATGGCTCGCTCGCAAAGACAACGATCTAATGTACTCACCTTACGCACATCGCGCTACAACCACACACGTGTCTGGTGACGTAACTACACGAAGAGTTAGGTACTTCTTCTCAATAGTTATTATTATTATTAAATACACTAGCTGAGCTGACCTAGGCTGCCCAGTTCTAGAACTTCTACATGGTAAATCATAGAGGAAAACCCCTAGTACAGGGAGGAAAACCTCTATGCTATCGTCGCACTGTGCATCGGGCCGATTAGGTCCGACCGTGGTTCCTGTCATACAAATTCTTCTCAATAGTTAGTTAGGTACTTGGCAACGTTGTCCCGGGACAGGGTCTCGGTCCAGCGCCACAGAAGCCCACGGGTGCCGTGGACCCCGAGAGGACATGTATGACCTTAACACGTTTTGGACGAAGTAGCTACATGCGGTATTGCTGTCAACCCAGACAATGTCTCTCCGCCTCTCAGCAAGGTCACGCACACATCACACATGCTTGTGCGGGAAACCTGTGTAGACAGTGTCCACGGTTGTACATACCAGCATCAGGATTCGAAGGCTCTTGCGCTCAACAATTTGTTGGCACCCAAAAGAGGCCCAACTGTGTACTTGTTGTACATACCTTTGTTGGTGTGGTGCTGAGGCGAATATCGGCATGTACTCCGTATGTTTTGTTCGTATGTATGTACATACATAGGTACATAACTATGTATGTACTCCGAAAATTGACCAAGTCTCCGGCATGTGATGAAAGAGGGGCATCTTTCCCCTGGAGGCTGGAAGCATGTCCACTCCAAGCTTGCCTTGTTTGTGGTTCTCGCAACACCAGATTGGTCTTTGCCATGTGTCCCAATTCCCGGTGCCAAGAACCGGTGCCTTGTCCCCTGCGGCTGCGCTGTCAAAGTCAATTGACTCAATTCGCCAAACTGTTGTTCCGTGGCATTCTTAACTTGCCCAGCCCGGCCCCCGTGCGAAGCATCCGCAGCGCCACGCGGCGCCACGTGCTCTCATTTGCCCGCAAGCATTAACTACCCCAGGATAATTAATTATTAATTAGGGAAGGAAGACGGGACCGCGGGTATGATTTCGGATCGTACCTCACGCATTTGTACCGAACGACCGCTTAGCTACCAGTAAAGTGGCGCATTGGGAAAGTCTAAATGTATAATAATGTACCGGACGAATGCATATGTACCAAGGGATGGATAATATGTGGCATCTTATCCTAAAGACTAAAGTGACAGAACGAGGGCAGCATATACTCTGGACACATGTATAGCACGGCAGACCTGAACCTGAGATCTGAGAGAAAAGGCGAAACGGATAACCGGACATAATATGCGGACAAGGCGCTTTCTGTGGATGCAAGATCCATGTTGCTTCTTGCTTTTGGCTCTTGTGTGTGTGTGTGTTCTTTTTTCTTACTTTTTTCTTTTTTTTGGGCTGTTGGACTTGCTTGCAAGTTGTAACTTCTTCTTTCTGGTGCAGCGCGGGCTCCAGAATACATACAACGGGAACGGTGGCCCGCGGCCCCCAAGTAACAACGCCCCGGACTTGCACCAGGACTTGCACCAGGATGCATACCTACGGAGTACGGAGTACATGATTCAGAATACCATACCATACTTACTCAGTACTCTGTATTCTGTATTCTGTATTCTGTATTCTGTATTCTGTATTCTGTATTCTGTATTCTGTATTCTGTATTCTGTATTCTGTATTCTGTACAGAGTACGTGGGGGAAAAATCAGCACACCAAAGGGATGACTTTGCGGCAAACGTCCTATCCGCAAAGTGTCTTTGGGGGCGCTATTTTCAGCTATGTACGGATATGTGCATCTGCTTCCTCAGCGCTGCCAAGACAAGGCTGCGTGACGGGCTGGGAGGTGCGCACTGCGGATGGCAATGGGGGCATAGTTAGTTAAACGGTCGGTCGATGAAAGCGGCTCGTATGACTAGGCCGGAAGTTTGAATTTCTGGACACAGCACATCAAACCCCGTCTCACGAGAAAGTTACCGGTGGTGTTTTTTTTATCTTCTTCGGTAATATACTACCCAATGCTTTGCTTCCGTGCAACCTCCACGCACAATGTATTTTTTTTTTCTTTTTTTTTCTTTTTTTTTTTTTGCCTTCTTCGTCACAAAGTGGGGCCGTCATCGATTTCATGTCGGCAACATCGTGAAAGACTCACGGAGTACGAATTATTGTACGGAGTATGTATGTATGTACTCCCAATGGCACTTCCTTTCTCATGGCTTGCTTTCTGCCTGGATGGCTTCCCGTGAGCTACGGAGTATGTAGATACAATACATTTGACTCTTCCTATTCGTAACCATAGCCAGACGCACATATGGTCATGCAACCAGGTATTGACATGCAACATGCAATGCAACGTGGAGCTTCCTTCCAACTCCTACCGTCGTCTGTGCGAGAAGAGGGGTTTTTTTCCCCATCGCCACGCATATATCAACATTTTGCAGCTCAGTCAGCCCTGCCACATAATCACCAAGCATTGCCCATCTCAGGAAGCCAAGCATGCTGAAGCCTGAACCCCGGCTGTGGTTCGCGATGTTTGGGTCCCAGAGTGGACGCTCTGCGCGTTCTTTTGGGGGGGGGAGGGGGGGGGGCGGTTTATCAAGTCGTGAACGGTGGCCACGTGCTGGTCGTGAGGGGGCGGGACCGGCACCGATTGAGATTGACTTGCCGCGAAAAATACAACAACATGCTTGTTTGCAACATTTCATGCTTCCTTGTCGTGGCTTCTCCAGAAATCCTACCCTGCCATTGTTCAATGTTGCGGCCCGCCCCAGCTTCTTGCTTCTTGGGCCTAATTCATTCAGGGCTGGGCTTAAATGGGGCTCAGAAACTTCAACACGTGGCGGACTTGCTCTTGTACGGACTCCGGAGTAGGGACTGGGGAGATCTGGCGTTGGCTCTCAACCAGGTCCAACTACGTACGCCAAAAGTTGTCCTGGATCTCTTCTTGCTTCTCACGGAGTCCCAGCCACCGACGGATGCACGGCAAGGCAGGGGGCGGGTCCGATGCACAAGGAAGCCTCGGAAGCGGTGCTGTCGCATTCAAGCCTCAAGGTACCCAAGGTACCCAAGGTAACTACTATGCACTATGCGTGCTGCTTGCTGTTGACCCAGGATATGTATTCGGTACTCCGTAGATAGAGAACGGCTTGAATGACAGATTGGTCCAATGGTCTTGTCAGCAAGATGTGCATTTCTACTGTCCAGTCCGGAATACTGATGAGTAAGATGTAAAGTGGAAGACCACCAAATGCCAGGACCAGGACCAGGTCTCTTCTAGATCCCATCACATCCAAAATCTCCCGTTGCCATACCTACTTCAAGTACCTGCATCGCCCATGACCAATCGTCTAACTCTCTTTTCCTTCCTTTTTTTCTCCCGGGTCATCTAACTATTTGGCCCCCTCACCAAGTGGCAAGCCCCCTCCCTCCCTCTCTTCTTAACGTAACGTCAACCCAGCTTAACAATGCAACGGTGGTGGCATGCACGTCCCAATTTTCATCATCCCATTCTTTTTCTTTTTCTTTTTCTTCTTCTTCTTCTTTTTCTTCTTCTTTTCCTCATACGGTACGTGTGTATATAACGTTAAGTTTATATATAGGTAGTTGTAGCCTTGTAGGTAGTCGTATATTTATTTGTACTCGCTTATACGGGTGGGTTGCGGTGCGGAGTGGCACTTTTGCATGCGGACCCGTCACCCCTTTGTATAAAAAAGAAAGCACACATACACGCAGTGAGGGGGAGATAATAATGAATGGTCAATGAGTCGGTGTTGGATCAAAGACATCTGTTACATACCTAGTCCGTACTTCGTAAGTTCGTAGGTGCCCGCATGATGCGCACATGTACTCCATACAATGGGGAAAGTTGATGAGACAAAACAACCGGATAGCCGACAGGGAGGATCCCTCGCCAATCGGGGCAGCGGCGTTAGAAGGAAGAGGGAAAGAGGGGGAGGGGCCGAAATATCACGCATGCAGTGCAATGAATCTCTTCTTCTTCTGAAAGGTCGTGTTCTCTTTGCATGACATGGAAGAATGGCGCGGCATGACGCAGGTCGACATGCGATGCTGATCTCTTCTTTGCCGGTGGCATCCCGGATGTCGTTCGTTTTTGATTTGGTCTCATGTTCATTGCTTTCATTTATCGGGCTTTGCTGCCTCGATGAGCGGCATGGAGCTGGGAGAGCTTAACTACGTATACCTAAAAAGAGAGCTGGTACTTAATGATAATCCGTAGAGCTGACTCGATTATATACGGAATACATGTCTCACTCCGCCAAGCAACTACTCTCCCGGACGGAATACGGGGGCAACGTGCCGTCGGGAAGCCAGTAAGTCAATCCATCCAGCCTTCCTGTTAACCGTTTCTGGCCCGTCCCTCTTTATACGTCATTGTACAGTACACGTATGTAGGAACTGGTCGGAGAGGACTTACCTTTTTTTGGGAACGAGCCGTCGCATAGAATGACTTTGATGCCGCGAACGGCTGTGCGCATAAAGAAGCACGGCCCGGCTCGGCTGGGGCAAGTCGGTGTGAGGAGGAATGAGGTAAATAGAGATGAGGATGCAGAACGGACGACGAGGACGGAAAGCCGACGAGGAGTCGACTGTCTAATTATTTGGTAGTAGGCGAGTCGCGCGCAAGTCGAGCCAAGCCCGTCGTTCCGTGCGAGGGAATATCTAGCAGTGGTCATCATGGCAGATGTTATCGTCGCGGGTAGGCTGGTAGCCCAGAATACGACTTTTCGTCTTGGAGCTGTGGCCGCACCGAGACTCACTATGAAGGAGTCAGCAACGGGACGTGATGCTCTTTTGCAAATATGCTGAAAAAATATCCCCAATTGGTTTTCTCCGAGGTTGTCCGTGGTCAGCCGACAAGCGGCTGAGTGACCGATGCCGCCATGCCTCGACATGACTTCCTTCGTCCATCGCCCGCGTCCAGCGTCCAGGGTTCTATAAATCATGTTCTCATTTTTCACGAGCTAATTTATCACGTGGGAAACACGACCGCGTGGACTCAAGTTGCAGCTCAACATGTGTAAGACCTGAGCTTCGGTTTATACAATAGCAATTGTTGATCTATGCAACCATATGTGTCATCTGACTACACTCGAAGTGAAACACGCGTATGGAGAGCCATACATGAGGACGTAGTTTATGTCTTCGCGTTGTCCAAAGATAAGAAAGAAGTAAGAAACAAATATATATATACTCCGTATAAAGAGACCAAGAAGTGAAAAGACAAAAAAGAAAAACATCCACGACGTCGCTCTTGGCTTAAAAAAATGTAAACCTGCGTGCTCAAAAAAAAAACAGTAGTTTAGAAAAGAAAAAACAGAAGCATGCCTCTAGGGTAATAGTCCCGGAAGAAAGATCTCAAGCAAAAACAAAACAGAATATAGAGTCAGATATTATGGCGCGTAGACGTGAGCTGCTCCTCCCTCCTTGGCATATTAGCGTGCATAGATTCAATACCTCGTCCATCGTGCACATCGAGTCTTTCGACACCCCCAGACACTAGTTTGCCACGTACAAGCATGGCCAAGTTGATCCAGACATACGATACCTGGCCGCCCAACATGTCCCATTGCCTTTTCGCGTCGACCACAACCTCATTGATGACTCCGAGGTGCGTCAGTTCCAGATTCATCAACGCCATCACCACGTTCTGAGTCCTCCTGAACCTCTGACAACAGAGCCTCAGAGATCGCGAGCTCTGCACATCCCGAGCCTCCCCCCGTATTCTCTGCAATGTGATCGTTGTAGAATAGACTGGCGCGTATGCTGGACCGTATCCGCCGTAGGGACGGTCTACGCGCCCAAGTGACGGGACTGTCCCGCAGAAACCCGTCTTTCACCACCGTGCTCACTGTTGATGATAGCGGTGACGGAGAGATGAAGGGCCTGGGCCCGGGGCGATGGCTGTTGGTACGCGAGTGCTTTGTATCGGATCTAGGAGTCGTTGGCAGCTCGGGGGGATACCCAAGGGCCGCGCCAGGGTCTCGCGTGGGAGGGGTCACGGCGGAAGCTCCAGCCATGGGCTTTGAGGCAGATCCAGCTGCCGCTGCTTCGACAGATTTAGACCTGCTGGCACGAGGGAGAAGGGACGATGAGCTGGACCACGATTCTTGACAAGAATCCTCTGCCCGTGTCCCTGGTGGTAGTTTGACCGCAACCACATGTGGAGCACTGTCTGGCGCCTCCTTTTGGCCCACCCCGGGCACCGGTCGTCTGTCTGGACGGCCTTCTGACTTGACAGCGCCCACGAAGCTTACTCTAGACACCCTGCTAGATCGACGGGACCGAGGCGATGGTGTCACGGGCCGTGGCGCTTCCTGCGCACCCAAAGCCAGCGCCGCTGCCTCTTGTTCGTGTCTGCCCAAGCCAATGTTCTCCTCAATGCCGTCTACTTCGGACAGCAGATCCTTGTCGTCCAGTGCTTTCTGCTGTCGGCCGCTTGTGATCAAGAAGACGCCAAAAAAGGTGAGCAGACAGCCGCCGACAAAGTAGGCGGCTTGCTTCGGCGTCGTCTTTTCAAAGTCGCGGTACAAGATGGCGCTGCCCAAGATGACGCTAAGTGTGAAGAGCACAAACTGAATGGGTATGACCTGCGTAGAGTCGAAATGCTGGAGCGCCTTGTTAACGTATCGGATCTGCATGACGGCAGTGGTGAGCAGAATAAAAAGGAGTACGTATGTCACCGGAGTGGCGAACGCTCTCCATAGCGTCGATGACAGCATGGACGACACTCCTTTTGTTGCCAACGCCGTATATCCACCTGGGTGCATTGATTCACATTAGCAGACGTTACATGTCGCAAATATTGACGTACAGCGACGTGTATCACTTCGCAAACGTACCAAAGAGCCCTACAAGACCCAAATCGATGAGTATCGTACGTCTGTTGTATCGGCGACTTGCCCACATCAACACAATGATGAAGGAAATAGTCACGCCGAGATATATTTCAAATGCCGTCGTCGTAATGGCGTCCCAGACATCGTGAGGCTCCAGCTTCGTCTCTTCCTGCTTGGCGCTGAAAACAACCGTCACTACTCCGGCGACTGCAATCACGACGCCCCAAAAGTCTCGGACGCGGAAGCGTTCATGGAACATGACGGGAGCTATTATGCAGTTCGATATCAGAGCCACCACGCCAAGCGGCGACACGATGGACGCAGGAGCAAAGCCGTACGCCAGGAAATTGCCCATTTCGCCCACAGTGATGAGAATCTGACCGAGCCACCAGTACGGAGACTTCAGATATGTCGATGTAGTCTTTTCTTCCTCGTTCTTTATTCCATCATCGTCTGAGCTCTCGGTTGATAGCATCGAATTTGACAATGGGTCAGCTTCGTCATCTCGTCGGGTTTCGTGTTGCGCCGAATCACTGAGGAGGCTCGAATTACCGGCCTTCCTGGTTTCATCTCCATCGCGCCCATCAAACGCATCTGAAGCCGCAGATATGGTCCCGTATGAGCCAGCAGTACCGTTCCTCCGCGACAGCCTCGACGAAGCACGAGCTCTTTGGCGTACCCGTGCGCGCTCCTTGTGAAGGCGGGTATGGGCGTATCGCTGAACATTGAGCGCCAGTGCGATAATAACGTTACCAACAATGGCTGTCACGATGCCGATGAGCGATGACCATTCTTCCAGAACCTCGCCGGGATCATTTGGGCCACGGGAGCTGGTCGGCGTGGCTAGAGCCGACGTCGTTAGGCTCAGACGAGTCGCCGTAGAACGTGAAGGAATCGCTGCTGCGAAATCCATCGATTCCCGACGGGCTTTCGATGTGGCCGGCAAGCACAGTCGCGGCCGCAGTCGCAGTCGCAAGATGTGTTGAAGTCCGAGGCGGGAGGTGGATTGGAAGGTCGGAGGAGGAGGCGGTCCCTGACTGACAACGAAGCGCGATCATCGGGTCAGGGATCGAAGTCTGAAAAAGAAGGAATGATGGAAAATTAATAAAATGAAGCCTGACTATTGTTTGGTCCGACGCAGCGAGGTCATGACAAAGGACGTGGTCAAGGTATCCGTGAGCCTCGAATTCATGTCTCGAGGCTAGCAAAAGCTCCTGGTCGTCGACTCGTCGCCGGTCGGTCAGCTCGCCGATAGGCGCGCCTGATGTGGTCATCCTGCATGGCGTTTCGTCATGGCCGTACAGTGTTAAAACAACTCTCTCCTTTACACGATTTTCCCGGCAACGGTGCACGGACCACGTCCGCCCACTTCTGTTATGATTTGGCTGTATAACCTGCTGTAGCCCTAACAGCAGTCCACCCCCGAATGGAAAA
>SRPP01000332.1:0-28389 GCA_018360055.1 Claviceps monticola
TGTCTACGAGCGAAAGGGTACATAAAAAGTGGAGAGTGTCACGAGAATTATGGAGAATGCTGTCCGGTTAGCAATTTTATGCTGTCCGAATAGGAATGCTCTTCTGCAATATTTGACAGATCTTGACGCCAATTGTCTGTGGCTGTGATGGCTAAAAAGTTACATAGTGTTTTGTAAAGTGATACAGTCCAACCCGCCTCTTTGCAAAGACCAAAGCCCGCATCACAGCATCTCTCGCCATATAAATGGTCCAGTGAACAATCAAAGATTCCAACGTCGCCTTACTCCTAGCAGTGCCATGTTGTGAGCTCTGAATAGGCATTGAAGGCTTTCGGTCCTTGTTAAGTGCTCTGCCCTGCCAAGCATCCGGCACTACAAGACACACCAAGAAACTCCTTAAACAATAACGACCAAGTCGTGTTGCGTCAGCGAGCCGAGGCAAAACCGAAACCTGAAGTAGTGAAGAGTGTCCCATTTCTCAGTGTAAAGTCACGCGCATTTGCAGGCAGCGTGAGCAGATCAAACAGTATAAGCATCGCAGGCTCTTCTAAAAGAGACGCTTTACCCCGGGCGGAGTTTTTCACAACGCGCGGAGGTCACCTTTGAAGTTCTCTCGGTATAGGAACGCCTGTGACCGCGGAGTGGTGTAAGGTAAGAGGGGGAAAGATGGAAAAATGCGGTGACGCGAAGCTGTGGCAGTGCGCGCCAAAAATAGGCAAAACTGTGATAAGGACCGATAACGTGCGATAAAGAACTGACCAATGACAGGGACAGAAAGCTGGAAAGACTCCACATTATACCCTCATAAATAACGATGGAGCATACGGAGTAAAGAGGCAACAAACACGAAATGTGCGCCTCCGCTACGCGTCTCCACACAATTTCTTCAGTTTTGCCTAATTAGCCCGAGTTGAGTGCTAGATTTCGCTACAATAATAAGGGCGGAACATTTATCCACAGTGTTAGGTAGGTAACTATGTAGTTGCAGCTCAGAGTATTGTATGTATGTACTCAGAATGTAGATACCCGGCTCGAAGTAATTACTCATTATGCAGGGCCCAGCATCGAAGCGAGGTCTGATAAGTAATGGAGGAGAAACTGCAAGCGAACAAGTCGAACATGTGATATGGTCCTTCCCTTCATTTGTAGAAGCACGTCCTCTTTGTTGTACGCTGGTCATGAATCTTGGTGTCCGGGGTTCAGCCTTTGATGCATCGTCCCGCCGACGAACGACCGATGACAAAGTCCAATCAAATGTCATGGTCGACGCTCGATTTGAGAGGGAGAGAATCAATAAGAGTAGAAGACCTCCCAGTTTTAAGAATTAAATAAGATTAACTCCATCAGTTCGAAAGCCCGAAATTTTGACCTGACGCAGATGATGGACCAGAAGCGAATGTCCTCATACATAATCAAGCAGCAGCCGAGTTTCGACGCCTTAACTTAGAGTCAGGACGAGGTTGAACACCGGTAGCTTTCAGCAGCAGAACGATCACTGTATTCGGATGCCGTTATACTCCATTTCGTTCCCAACAATGGTTCAGTAGACTGACCTCTTCGCAGGAAAGCATGCCTCGCACTGTGCCACAAATTGGGATTGTGCGAGAAAGCTGCAAATATGACTTGCTACCTACTTCATTCACTATCATGTGCCAGCGTCTTGACTTTGACGAAGGCAGTTTACTTTGTGAGAAGCCACCGAAGCAGCACTCTAGGTAAAACCGCCGCACCGTGGTAAGCGCTTAGAACAGCCCCCAGAGATGCCTCTGGCATGCACGGCTGCTGGAGCATGATTCTGCCATGTGGTTCAGTCTCTGCTTAGGGGTGCTGGTTATCTTCTTTCAAAGTACATATCGGGACACAAATTGTGACGTATTTTCAAAAGTGTGTCTCCAGCAGTTTATGTCCGGACAGCGTGGAAAGATTTTAACCAGGCTATGTTGCAGAGTTGTGGCTTCTTATTTCGCTCGTCTTGTACAAACCTTAGTTATATGACAGGACTGGGCAGAGAAAGGATCAGCTGCATTGGAACACTTGCCCCGTGACGTCGGCTTTTACAAGTTCCGCATCTCACGGGCCGACTATTTGATTCCCCTTCGTTTCCCATCAGCATATCGAAGGTTTGCTCATTCCATTCAGGCCCGTGACTGATTTATCGTTTGGATCGATGCGACTGCTCAACGTACCAGTAGAGGTTGCGATCCAATGTCAAATGGCCGTTTCACTGGTCGGCAGTCGCTATGAGTGACGGGCTGCGAAGACCAACTGTTCCGTATTAGTAGGTACTGTACGCAGTAGGTCAGTTTTTTGCACGTTGAATCTCACATACCAGCTCGCTAACGCCCCCGACACACGTAGGTAAAGCGAGTTGTATTCCAGTTTGATGCTGCCCGACCCCTGGCGCCACCCGATCAGGTCTATGTCAAGTCAGGAGAACAGTGACGTAAGCTGGCCCCACGCTGAGCAATGCCGACCTTTTCGCGCACCGAGGTACGATACGTACCTAAGTGACCACTTGAAAGAAAGATCACGTCAAACAACTCATAGCCTACGACCGCTCTGCCTGACGCAACTCTCTCGCACAAAGCCGGACTTTGCAGCGCCTACCGCGGGTTATTTTTGGCACAATCGATTGCTTAGCGTTAGGTATATTCTAGCCAGATCGACATCATGGCCGCAGCATTGGATAACGCGAACCCGACGATTCTAAGCCCATCGCAGTTGCCAACCCGCCACAAGACTGTCTCGGCTCGCAATGGACCCGACAACAAATACTCAAATATCATATTTTCAAACCCGGCTTACTTTTCCAGTCCGTTTTCCGATAAGGACTTGACCTGGCCTGGCTGCGATAATGCCAGTGACGACCTTTCTGCACCCGAGCCTATCGATGAGCAGGAGATTTATGGTAAGGTTCAAAATCGTCAAAAGCCTTGTTTGCGCGACAGCTATAAAATGATCGAGTCGTGAGAGCTGACGAGCTGGCCTCTAACAGATCTGATTTCCACAATTTCCGACCCAGAACACCCGGTGTCTTTAGGCCAACTATCCATCGTCAACATCAACGATATTCACATCACCCCTTCTCCAGCATGTGGCGTGCCTGATTTGGATACTATTGTCCAGGTTATGGTTGAAATTACACCTACCGTCACACATTGTTCCCTCGCAACCGTCCTAGGGCTTGGTGTTCGTGTTCGATTGGAACAGTGTTTGCCCCCAAACTACCGAGTTGACGTCCTTTGTAGAGAAAACACGCATAGCCAGGATGACCAGGTGAATAAGCAACTGGCGGATAAGGAGAGAGTCGCCGCTGCACTCGAAAACGACTCATTGAAAGGAGTTTTGGACAAGATGCTAGAAACCTGCGCTTGATTAGGCACACAAAGTACCCGATTGCTTGTGTCCAGTGCTGAGCCGTGACAAATAGGCTTCTGGGCACAGATCATGCCCCGAGATCTTCCCAATGCCACGAGTCACCAAAGGCGTCATCTCTCTTCCCGTTCAGATCTGAAATCATGGTCGCAAAACGGGTTATTCGTGTCTGGCTTCTGTATGTGGTACCTGACAGCCGAAGCGGACGACTGAAATAAAGTCGTTACGTGGTGTTCCTGGGATTCAAGGTATTGAATCCTGGTCAATATTGCTACGGACTTGAACGAGTGGGTTAAACTCTAGTTTCGCGGATGTGCAGAAGAACTGCCATGCAACAAACGCGACATTATTAGCACGGGTTATACCTGTTTCGAACTTGAACCTGTCGCAACAGACAGTTGCAACAAAAAACGTACGCCAGATCCTTCCTCATCTCAACATCAATCACTGAAAGTGGCACATCTACCACCAAGTAAGAAGTGAGGAATATCCGAAGCATGAATGTTCTAAATATTTCAAGGGCGTTACAGTTATGGATAGTCTGTCGATGGATCTAGGTACCCAATTTTATATGAGAATCATTTTATATAGATTTGACCGTCACCTTTGATTGGCGTGTTCCTTGCGAAAACTAAGAGGAAAAGTTACATCGAGAGTAGCTGTTCACATGTGCTGGCATTGTCAGAAAAGAGAACAAAACAACCTGTGATGAAGCGGATAAGCTTTGACATCCTGCATAGTTATAGTTTAAAGAGGGATTGCGACCCATCCAAGATGCAACCGAATCTTACATTGTCAAAGAGACATACATAGGTATGTATGTATTTCCATGCTAGCCTCTAGAAAGCCAGAAGTAGAAATTGATGTCAAGCGGCTTTGCACGTCGTGCGGCGCAGGCGGCAGGACTGCCGGCTGGTGGCTGGTGGGCGACTTCAGTACATAGAACTTGGTGGCGCAAGGCGCAAACCTCAAGTCTCAGTCTAGAATCGACCTTGAGCCCGGCAGTCACTTTGACAAATGATGTTGTGTAGCGCCATGATCCGCCATCCACCCAGTTGCTTGCTGGAACATGTATTTTACGCCTCGACTAGACTACGACTTTTCCCATCACGCACGCTCATGAGAACTCGGGTGCTATCGTGCCGTCCCTTGAAACCTGCCGTCAACCTGCCGTTAAACGTCCTGAGCACTCAGATGAAAGCGCCGCGGCAATGCAGTTGATCGCCTTATAATGGCTCTTTACTCGGCGCCCCACCCGAAGAATGAATTGTGGCAGTTCCTCACGAAACGAGGTTTGGACCTGAATGTGGTATGTGCTCCAAAGCCGCGTCTCCCCTTGTTCAATATTACAAGCCATCGTGGCATGCGACGCGACAGACCATTGTTCCAGACATGCAAGACAAAACTAATCTCAATCATTCGATCAGGGCGGAGATCATGATCTCAGACAAGGATCAGCCCGAAACGGTTCCTCGGGAGGAACGCTCAGCACGACGACCAACAACAAGGGATCATCAATACAGAAACTTGGCACGACTTTCATTCCCGTCGCCGTCTTCGTCTGTGTGTGCCTGATCACCTTCATCGTTCTGCGACGTTTCTGCAAGCGCGTGTATGCGCCCAGGACGATCCCTGAATTACGGTTCCCCAAGTGAGCCCTGCCCGCGGTAAATCCATTTCGGCTGATAAAGACAAAGAAAGAGGAGAAACGCAGTGGAGAAAATACCATGTGTTGTGTAAGGGGTCAATCAACTGATGCTCGCGCAGTTTGCCAAGCCCAGCATTGCCAGGAGGATGGCTGAACTGGATAATCCCCTTCTTCAAAACACCGGACAGTTGGTTCCTGAACCATGGCTCGCTCGATGGCTTCTTTTTCCTACGATTTCTAAAAGTTTTGCGGAACATGTGCTTGTGTGGCTGTCTGGTCACATTTCCTGTTCTGTTCCCTATACATGCTACAGGAGGTGTTGGACTATCTGATCTGGACAGTTTGACCATTGGCAATGTTAAGGACCCTCAGAAACTTCTTGCTCACGTATTCGTGGCGTGGGTGTTTTTCGGTAAGTATCTTGCGGCGCTGTTCGTTTTACATACAAGGGAGGAGTTTGCTAAATCAGGCTGGCGCAGGCTTTGTCTTGTACTTGATTGTCAGAGAATGCATTTATTATGTGAACCTCCGACAGGCATACTTGTCATCCCCGTACTATGCCGACCGCATATCGTCGCGAACTGTCATGCTCACATGCGTTCCAAAAGAATACCAGGATGAACGGCGACTAAGAAGATTGTATGGCGATCAGGTGAAGCGAGTGTTCATCCCTCGAACGTCTAAAGCTCTCGAAAAATTGGTCAAGGAGCGCCAACAGACAGCAGAGAGGCTTGAAAAGGCAGAGATTACGCTTATACGAACGGCGAATTCGGCGCGCCAAAAGACCCTCGCCAGATCTCCAGACTTGGCCGAATCGTCGACAGTGCTACAAGCTTCTATGTCCAAATCGATACATTCGAAACAAGTGGCTCTCGTTTCGAACCAGAGTATAGAAAACGATGCGACCGGAAGAAATCTGCATGAACTCGAGCTTTCAGAGTCTGCGACATACTTGGCAGTGCTTACTGACCAGAAGACAGAATCTGAGGTCAATGGAACAGCGAGCCCGGAGAAGGGAGACGAGGACGACGATGAGGATTATCAGCATCCATATGGGCTTCCTCCAGACATTCCTGACGTGCGAGGCTCAGTTGCCGCCCAATGGATTCCTGTCGAGCGCCGACCGTATCATAGACCCATCGGCAATTTCTTTCGTCGCGTGGACACTGTACGTTGGACCCGGAATCGTTTGCGCGAGTTAAATGTTCAGATCCACAAGATGAGGAAACAGGTTGGGCGTGGCGGTGGGATTACCTTGCCGACTGTTTTCATCGAGTTCTATAACCAGGAGGCGGCCCAGGCTGCCCATCAGGTGCTTTCTCATCACCGTCCGCTACAAATGTCGTCGCGGCTGCTCGGTGTTCGGCCAGACGAGGTGATCTGGTCCAGTCTGCGCTTGACTTGGTGGGAACTGATTGTGCGACGCTTCCTCATCTTGACACTTGTCACGGCAGCCATTATATTCTGGGCCGTTCCCTCGGCCTTCATCGGCAGCATAAGCAACATCGAAACGGTGACCAAACATTTCAAGTTTCTGAACTTCTTGAACTTGTTACCTAAGGTGATATTGAACTTCATTCAAAGCTTCCTGCCGGCCATTGCGCTCTCACTTTTAATGGCCATAGTGCCGTGGCTGTTACGAAGTAGGAATCCCTCTAATTATTATCATTACTCAACCTGTTATTCACAGATAAGCTGGACGTACCTTGATTCGCTGACAATAAGTGCGTCGCAGTTTGCGGAGCAATATCTGGTATCCCTACCACAACCCGAGTCGAGCTATTCGTTCAAAACGTTTACTTTGCTTTCCAAGTCGTGCAGGTTTTCCTCATCACAACTCTCACTTCGGCTGCGTCATCAGCATTGGGCGCCATATTGTCAAACCCTCTCGGAGCTAAGGACCTCTTGGCTGCTAACATTCCGAAGGCGTCGAACTTTTACCTTTCCTATATCTTGATTCAGTGTATGTTAGGTGGGGGAATGCGCCTCATTCAACCCTTTTCCCTGATCAGGCATTACTTCATTGGAAGAGTCAGCGTGATTCCGCGCACAAGGTATAATCGATGGCTCACCCTTGAGCCAGCTTACTGGGGAGGTGTGTATCCTATATACACTACCATGGGTGTCATTGGTACGTTTATGCCTCGCCCTGAGTAAAGCATATCAGGCCTTCCGTCGTTGTCCACAGGTCACTGACATTCGCAACTCTCGATTCAAAATCGGTTACAGCCCTGAGCTACGCTTTCATTGCCCCCTTGGTTCTTGTATTCGCTGCCGGCGGCATGTTCATTACGCAAACAGTGTGGAAGTACAATCTCATGTACGTTCTTGATTCGGACAAGGATAGCAAGGGACTCTTTTACCCCCGCGCCCTCATACATTTGACCATTGGGCTCTATCTCGCGGAGATTTGTCTCATCGGTCTGCTAGCGCTAAAGTCGGCTTACGCATCGCTGGCGCTAATGGTTCTATTTTTTATCTTTACCGGTCTGGTACACATCTCATTAAGTGATGCCATTGCGCCTCTTCTGCTCAACCTACCCCAGACGCTGCCTCTAGAGGAGGAAATACAGGCGGAAGAGAAGGCCAAGGCTCTCCGAGCACAGGAAGTAGCACAAGCACGCTTAGACATAGGCGGCGGCGGCACAGTGCCAGGCGCTGCAAATGACTACTACGACACTGAGCAAGCTTTTGGTGATGAGGAGCAAGTCGCACAGAACGCAGACAGCGACGAGACCGACGCAGAGAATGAAGGAACTGACTCTGGAGACGAACACCAAATAACAGGCACACGCGCCATGGAAGGAGCAGCCAGCATCGGCGCAACCCTCAAAGAATGGCTTCATCACAAGTCCCAGCAAAAGCTCGACGTCACAATCCAACAATGCGGCGTCAAAAATCTTCTCAACAAGCTCAACTTCTGGACACATGACAAGCACACGAGTGACCAACCGCCCGGGTTCCTCGCTCGATGGCTCCACCCCGAAGAGTACGAAGACTTTGTGGCCCTGCGGAAGAGTATTACTAGTGAGCAGTTCCCCGCGGTGCTGTATCCGTCTGATTTCGAGAAGCGCTGTTACCTCCCTCCCGAGATGTGGGCGGCCAAGCCGATGCTGTGGATTCCGCGGGACAAGGCGAGGGTGAGCAGGCAAGAGGCTGCGCATACGAAGAAATGCACACCCATTTCGGATAGGGGTGCCGTGTTGGATGACAAGGGGAGAATTGTTGTGTTTTTTGAGAGGGCGCCTGTAGGGAAGACGAGGCTGCTTTTGTAGGGGCGGGTCTTGGGTGTTTTCTTTCTATAATTCTGGTATCGCTTGCCGGCAGAGTGGTTTTTGCATCTGGCATCGGCACCTGGCATCGACATCTGGCATTGGGCATTAAGCATTGGGCGTTCAGCGTTGGATCTAAACTTTATAGTATGTATGCAAATTTCCCCAATCGACAGAGCCGTGTTTCTCTTGGCTCAAAACAATCCCTGGACCCTTGCAACTTGAACCGCGGACCTCTAATCTCCCTTCACCGGCCCCAGTGCTGGCAATAAAGTTCAAGCCTGCGACGTGTGTTGCTTCGAAGCCGGGAGCCACGAAACAGTCAGCCAAATCCAGAGCTTTTCTAGCCAGAGGCGGGGCGTCGCTGCCGCTGCCGCTGCCGCCAACTTCCAGGTGATGCGCAGCCTGAGCCGAGTGTATTGTATGCGCCCCCTCGCTGCAGCTCTGCTGTACAGTAGCTTTTGTGTGAATGCCCACCAAGATGTTGGACGCCGTCGTCTCTGCGCTACCGTGACTCAGGACTCAGGACTGTCTTCAAGGGCATCAAATCGCACGATGAATTGCCGTGATCTCGCGTCGTTCAGTATGAACATCACAGAGGCTACCGAGTTACCGACGGCCGTGCCATCGTCGGGCGATGACAAGACCATATGTAGCCCCTTGGCAAAAACCCCTCACAGCGCCCATCGGGCCTATTCTTGACCATCACACGCCATAACTCGACTGATACGTTCCTCAACTTCATCACCATCAATGGCGCATGGCACGCCGCGTCTCTGGGAGGACGACGAAAGGGCCCTGATTACCGTACAAAGTGATTTTCGCTTCAATACAGCAACTACGACGGGTGCGGGTTGTCTTTTCCTTTTCTCGTACAATGTACAATTTTGACGTCAATTGTCTCCGACCCTAGAATGAGCCAATTCCGTTGATGGGGGGCCAAGTTATCGTAATTTCAAGTTGAGTGTGCGATTTCGACCTCCCGAGCGCCAATTCCGGATCTGGGCTTGTCCGGTACCGCCCTCAACTGAGCGTTCTCCCGTACGTTAGACGCGACGACATCACGTAGAGAGCACATGGCGATATCGAAGAGCAGACCGGAGCCTTTTTTCTGGGAATATTCATCTTTAAAGATTGGGCTTTGCACGGCTTCGCAATGCATGACGCCTGGATCATTGATAGAGAAGGCATGTCGGGCGTTTGCTGTGTGTGTGTCAAGTTGGTGACTGTTGAGATCATGAGGCTGAAATCACTCCGCGCGCATCTTCATGAGTAGAAACCTCAGATAAATGTGTGACAATAGATCTAGCAGCAGTGTCATCCTGTCAATTCCAAATATAGGCGTCCAAGTGACAAGTGGAAATCACAACACATGTCCATATATCCCTCAACAAGACTTCGATGACCTTTTCAATACGCATGTTGATTTCACACATGGGCGAGAACAGACATACCCAGCGCCAGTCGTACACCACTCGTATTCTCCATCTACACAGTGTATATATATCCAGACGCCCGCCGAAAAAAGAAACAGACAGAAGATTCAAAGCAGATCGAGAAAAAACAAAGAGGGCAATATGGGCAAGGTTTGTCGGCAGAAGACAAAACGGTATCCATAAACACCCTTCGACTGCATCGTGCCATCACCTCTATGGCTTCGAGATTGCGAGCTCGCCATATCCTTCTAAATGTGCTGCGCGCCTCCGCGCGCCCCCTACGCACCCACCTCTGCCACAAACGCATACCGCGGCAAGGCAGCCATTCTCTCCTCTGGACTAAACTCTACATCATCGTAGAACATCCTGCTCTTCTTGTCCTTTTCTCGCTTCGCCTTCTTTTCACCAGCATCTTCCGCAGTCTCCTGAGGTAGGGGCACCCTAACACCAGCCTCCGCCATACGAATCAGCTGGTCTATGTCGTCGCCCGGTGCACCAGACATACCCGGATGAGACCAGTTCCCAGCCTGGGGCGGTCTCTGAGGCAGGCCAGTCCCACCGAGGGGACCGCCCGGAGGCCTAGTAGGAAGAGATTCGGCACCGGGGTACGCATGCGGTTGTTGGCCAGGGAAGGCAGTCTGAGGGACTGCATGAATCTGGTTGCTCTGCTGAATTCCCAAAGAAAAATTCATTAGCAGCTCATTCGACGGTAGGACAAGGGGGTATACACATACAACTTGCTGTTGTCCAGCTCGAGCATCTCCGACCTGAGCTGCATCCTGCCCGCCATTCAGAATACCGGCCTTCTTATTCGCCCTAAACTCCGCCAACCGCTTCAATAGCTCCTCCTCTGTCTCAATCTTAATCTTCTTCCTCTGCGTCGGCTGCCCAGATACGGGATTGCCGGTTGCAATGCGCCGGTCCTCCTGCGCCTGGTAGAAATGCTGGATGATGCGGCTGCGGTGCTGCTCCAATGCCTCATGCGGGATACCTTCCATGCCAAAGATTTCCACGTCTAGGCTTTGGCGGTTCGGCAACGCATTGTCGACTTGGTTGAGTGTTTCCTTGTGCACTTGGTTCAGGTGGACAGACAGACCTTTTGAACGAGTGTTAGCTATACCAGCGAGTCCCAAGATATAAACACGCCAAAGGTGTCCTTGATGTTGATGGTATGGAGTCTCTTTTTACCTCCGGCTGTATTGAGTCGTCGTCCGCAGCGGTCGCATTTGAAGTGCTTCGCTTTCTGGTGGGAAATGAGAAGCTTGAGATCCTCAAAGTCGCGCTCGCCTATGCATCCAATCGTCGAGTTAGTGATCCCATTCCTGCGCAGTTCATTTCAGGATATCAGAAGGGGGGAAGGGGTTACAGACAGTAATAGCACCAGGGCCGCGTGAGCACCTCTTCGATATCGGGATGGCCGCGCTTCTTTTTGCCCATCTTGGCGGAGCTCGAGGAGTTTTCTTTGAGGGCTTGTTTCGGTAGAAAGTGAGTCGTCTTGAAGAAATATCGGTGGCCTTGATGCGTTTAGTAATTATTGCATTCGTACGGCGCAAATGACAAGTTTTCGGGTCTGGGCTGAGGCTGTATGAAGCTTGGTGATGGAAACAAGCAACCAACGCGGCATTGACTCGGCTGAAGCACGGTTAATTAGTGCGCGCCGAATGGACCCGGGCGCTGCCGCATGTACTCCGTGCACCAAAAACCCCCTGTAGGTTCACTGTTCAGTGATCGCTCACGCTGACAAGTTGCTGTGATGCGTCGCGACTCGCGACTCGCCAGACAACACCACTGCAAAGGGGATATATGTAAATGACTTCGCATGCGAGCATAAAATTCGTTGTCTGTAATTTCCTCCTTTCCATATGCTGATATACTAATTATGTACACCCTATGAAATTTATGTAAAAATCGGTTCCTTACGCCGCTATGAGTGCATGTATGTATACTATCTGGCGACAATCGGCCAGCAAACCCCCAAATCCCAGCTTATAGGTCGTGTCCATGGTGTTCATCCGCGCGCGCCAAAACGTCCATACAGATACATGATGTGCAAAAACAACCCTAATTGTTCCTCCTACTTTCGAATTTTCAACGCCATCCGGTCTTAATTAAATCGCTCATCTATCACTCCTGAGGAGTCTGGTCAAACATTATCAGCGGCCACTGTGCAGGTTGCGGCACCATGGGCAATTCCCCTCCACTATGCGGTATCGGCGGCAAGCCACCGTCTGGAATAAGAGGCGCGACCACTTCGCTGCGACTGCCGCCGCCACCTAATGTCAGCAATGCATCGGCACTGTAGCGAGCTTGGCTATCTGCAATGGCAGCGGTCCAATTTTGCCAAGAAGTCCTCCACATGAGATCTGTGGTCTCGTGCGCCAGAGGCTGGCCATAGCTGACCATTGGATTTGACTGAGAAGGCCCAGCGGCGGGGTGATCGGTTGGTGTGTTGGTCGTATAGAAGACCGGCTGCTGGCTGGATTGATACGCTAAAGTCTGGTGATGTATATTTTGAGGAGGCCGTGTATCGACGTAGGCAAGTGACTGATATGTGGGTTGCGATGAAGAGGAGCCATGTGTTTCATAATATGCCTTTGATGGATCATTCACGAGAGAAGAGTTGACCGAAGACATGGTTGGATGTTGTGAGTAGGAAGGTGCTTGATTCAGATGCGCTTGATCTGGCATGGGATGCGACATTGTCGGCTGGGAATGCTGCTGCGGTCGCTCTTGCTTGACGTCGAGGCCTCTTTGCGATTGATGTGCATTGCCGTTAGTACTTTGGCCCATGTCGTGCTGAATCCAGCTCATTGTTCGGTCAATGAGTTCAGCGATTTGTGTGTGCATGCCACTTCCGCACCCTGCCAAAATGTTAGCGTCCACGTTGTGCCTATTATACAGGTCCAGCACGACGCAAGAGTCCATAGTGGCAAATCGCATCTCTACGACAAAGGGACTATGATTGCACTCACCCAGCAGCAAGCTCATTTCCTTGACAATATTCATCCAACGATCCATTTCTTCACTCAGCTTCGTGACTTCTTTTTGCGTGATTTCGAATCGTCTTTCCCATTGAGGAACCAACATGGACAGAATGGCGACACAGTAGATGGACATCTGGTACCATGTCGTATCCAGTGCTTTCATTTTGCTCAATTGCTCCACAGTCTCGAGATACTCTCTGGCGGCTTCCTCGCAAATCCTGGTGTTTTCTGTAATCATGTCCTTGTCATCAGTCATGGCCAAGGATGGATGACGGAGGTGCAGCCGGGTTTCAAGGTTGAAGCTTCGAGCAAAGAGCGGCCCGGGCAACTCATGATCGTGCGCTTTGGATGCGCTCAACCGCAGAGATTCGGGAAGATCCGATTCCCAACTTTCAAGCTGTGCCTCTAAGGCAGTAACAATAGCCTTGTAGTTGCTTTGATCTCGTCGGACGCTGTATATGTTGGCATACATCTCCATCAAGATTGGCACCATTTTATAGCCGCAGATGGCAACCTCGTAGGGACAAGGAAGAGTCCGGGTGGTATCTACCCCGTCATCTGATAGCAATTCGTCGGCAATGGGCTCAGGAAAATCAACATCAAAGTCTTGCACAGATATTGGGACCGGATAGCCTCGCTTGCCGTTAATAGCAACAACAACAATCATGATACACCAGAAAGCCCGTTTACGAAGCTCATTCGACAAGTTAGTCGGCTCGCCGGGTTCCTTTGTTCTTCGGTGCAACTTTAATTCGAGAGCTCGGTGAAGGGCCATGTTGGCTACGATCGAGCCGCATCCCGGTTTGGGGAAAGATCGAGTGTGAGAGGCAATGAGTACGAGTCCTTGCAGCGCTTCAAAACTCGAGGATGAATAAATGTCATAAAGTTTGCTGAGCGCGAAATGATAGTGTCTGTTGGATAGATCATTATACTCATTACGTTGCTCCATTGTCTGGCTGCTCCGGACGCCAAACTGAAATAGAATAGCAGAAAATACCATATGCACCAGCACCAGCTCGGACACAGAGGGCTTGTAGCCCGGTTTATCGTACACTCGTTCTAACTACACAATTGTCAGTGATGCCGTCTCCAGTTGAAGAATACGAAACAAAAGTATTTCTTGGTGGGGTTGTCTTACCAATTTCATAAATGACGGCTTATGCAAGACAGGCATGAAAGATGCAATAGTAATAAAATACCACTCAGCATACATGAAGGCGTTCTGACGATTGGGCAGATCGACTTGGACAGTCGGGTTCACTCCCATCACAGAACGGAGGAAAGCTTGGACAGACTTGTTATACAGGGGCATAGACGGATCCATCTCGGCAGGTGGCTCGTCAACATCTGGCGCATCAAATGAAGTCGTCTCGATCGTAGTCCCCAATAAAGTGAGTGTCGTTCCTTTTAACGAGCTCAATGGCGCATCGTCTCCAGCAACACCCCAATGAGTTTCCTCGGGCCTCGTCCGCCACTCGTTGCACCGACTTCTCGATTGTTTGACCCTCTTTTTGCTACCTCTTGGGAAGGTACTGTCTTTTATGTACAGCATGCCATATCGTGACCAGCTTTCTGTCGGGGATGAGCTCTCAGTCGCATCAGTGGATTCGCCATTGGCAGTTTCCGAAGACGATCGCGCCGAAGTTGCGTCATGTTCCCACGGCTTCACTTCCACACCCTTTTCGGCACACAGCCGCTCCAAGTCTCGAATGTACGAGATCATGCTGTTCTTCTCCCTCTCCAACTGTTGCATGTAGCCTCTGCGCTCGGTACGACCCGTGACGCGGTCCGTGACGAAGCACTCGAGATTCAGATTTATGCAATGTGAGCAGCCTTCGGGCAGCGCATCGCACCGGATCTTTCTCACTTTGCATCTGTCGCAGGCCTGTCCAGTGCGCGAATAGGACAAGAGTCGATTTTTCACTACGGAGGAAAAGTCCTCGGGACCACGCTCAGCGCGCGCCAACTTCATCTTGCCGGAGCAGGAGAGATGGGCATCGTCGTCGCTGGCTCTACCACCATCGGCCGAACGCTTAGCTGGTCTAGACGGCATCGCGCCCTGCGGCTTCGTCGTTCGCGGCGAGGAATTTGTCGGCGACGACGACGCCGGTGAAACCGAGTAGGCGCCAATCGGGCTGGAATTGGCGCTGTTTGCCAGCCAGGCAGAGGGCCGCAGCGCGGTGTCGACAACTAACGCCGGTGGCAAGAAGGAGGAGGACTGATGCGGGACAGCAATGTGGCGAGAGGATGTGAGCGAGGATGATGCAGAGTCGGGATTTGCACAAAATGGTCCTGAAGCTGCGGCTTCAAAGCCGGGCGCAGATGATTGTCTTGCACTGAAGCTATATCTGTAGCTGGAAGGGCTGCTTGAGCTGCAATTAGAGGTGCGGGGAGGCCGAGATGCAGTTGGCGACCTGGCTGCAGGGGGCTCTGGAATCCATGTGAAGTCAAAGGCGGACCCTGGAGAAGAAAGCAAAGGGCCATGGGCCAGCCTCGGGTCATGCGAATTAGACGAGCTGGTTGGCTGTGGGATCTGGACATGGAGCTGAGAATATGCGGAGTCCATCGCGGCGATTGGTTGCCACCTTCGTTCAGCGACGTTGCGTTGTACCAGACTCTGGTGCAGTAGGTAATCAGTCAGCTATTAGGTGGTGCTTGGGCGGTGTTCAGGCGGTGTTCAGGCGGTGTTCAGGCGGTGGCTTAGGTGGTGCACCCACTGCCAATTAGCTGGCCCTGGGTGGGAGGTACAAGAACAACGGTGGGTGGGTGGCTGTTGTCGCGGCGGCTGCTGCAGGGAATCGAGCAAACGGGGAGGCGGCAGGGGCTGCCCCTTGCTGGCGGGACGGCAAGATTGGCCAAGCACAATCAATCCAGCGTTGATCTTAGTGAACCGCCTGGCGAGAAGTTAGCGCTTGCAGCCCTGCTACTGACGCTAGCCTATGGTAACGGCAGGAGCCCGGCCTTGTGGGGACGGACAAGAACAGACCAGTACTGTCTGGGACTCCTCTGGCTGGGCCTGCCAGGGGAACGCTGGGCTAGAAAGAATGAATAGTGAGCAGGATTTCGGATCGGTTGCTTTGGGCGATGAGGCCCTGATCAGGCGAAAGGCTCAATTTCAAGCGTATCGGCTTTCTTTCCGTCTCAGAACGACCAAGTGCTCCAATGCGCGACCCTGCCTAAGTATTTGTCTTAGATAGGTACTTTTGAGATGTGAAGCGGTGGGCTGTTGGTGGTTGGCGGTGGGCGGGTGGTGATTGTTGAGCAATAGGATGACGATGAAGGCGGCGTTCTCACCGAAGATGATTGTGGCATACGATACGAGCAAGGCCGACCACATGAAGTGAATGACAGGCAAGTATAAAAAATTGATCCTCTATCATGCCTGCGGCTGTCTCTGTGCCTTCTCCAATATATGTATTCAACGGCTGTCGGCTTCATGGTTCTCTGCTCCGGTAGAAGCGATATTATCATGGGCTTCGCTGATCCGCAATAACACCGGCCACATAAGTTTCCTGGTGACAGATCCAATTTGTTGGCTTCGCTGGCCGGCTTCGCCGTACAAATAGCATACTACACGCACGCACATGGGTACATTGTAAATCCATTGCAGTCAGACAGACTCTATTGCGTACCCGCAACGGCCCGGAACTACGGTAAACAGATCTGGCAAACTGTACCTATTGCACTTTGTAAGCCAGGCCAGAATAAATGTACATATGTACCTGTCCGTCATGTTTGACGTTTGTTCGGCGAGTACGGGCTCTTGTTGTCCCGGAGGGCCGGGGCAATGGGGTCAATTACACACATGGCTCGGCTCGCCGTGCCCGTAGAGTTTGGCTCAAGGCCACGATGAGAAGGATGTCTTCTGGAAAAGATCATTTCAAATTGGGAGAAGCAGATTGCCGTAGGCAAAGAGTGGCGCCAGCATGTAGACTGCAGTCGTTATTGAAGCCATTGCATTTACACCTCTTACGTACAGAGTACTCCGGCTGCGGCGCCAACATCGGCCTCCGGCGCGCCCGCGCGCAACAACCACAGCCGCGCCTTTCGCCAACGCCATTGCCGTTGGTCTCCATATATTCACCGTCACCCATACGTAACTAGGTACCGAAGTCCTGACTACTCCTGCGGCCTGCCTCAGAAGACGAGTCTGGGGATTGCAGAAACCGCGACCTTGTTTATTCATGAGGGAAGCCCAGATACCAGACACCAGAGTCCAGACTCAACACCGCGGCCGCATGTTGCAGACACGTCAGCGGCGGAGAATTCACGCAAAGCGATGCAAATCTATATCAACACGAGCGTTGCCTCCAAAACAGGCTAAATTCCACCTTGCCAGTCATTCCTAGTTCATGGACGTGTCTCGTAGCCAGTGGGATAGAATCCAAAGCGGGTTGTCACCAGATGAGTCACTCGCCCCGAGAAACCGTCCCTCATTATCACCGGAAGTTTTCCAACTTCGCAATCATTACCGGGCAGGAGTGGTGATTGAATTCGTCTCATAGACGTGTAAATGAAGGACCGTCCATCTTCACGGGACCCAAGGGTGCGTCATTTCGGCAAGCTCCACTTCAAGTTTCTACTACCGCACTACATATGCGAATTACCAGATAGACTGTTGGACAGTACCTACAATAAGAGGGAAACTCTCAGCATTTCCTACGATGCCAGGCATAACACCAGACTGGAGAAACTGTGGGTACTCTGTACGGAGTACATACACATATGTATGTATGTACATGCAATGTACAAGGCTCCAGCAGACTACCGGGCATCATATCCCGATCAACTAAGGCAGCCCCTGCAAATCATGCGGGAGGGCCCGCTCTCAACTGCTCAACGAGGTTGATTGCGTGATTCAAGAATCAAATATCTTCGTGCATCAAGTTGCGGCACCGTTATGGTCCCACAGAAAAGTGAACCTCGATTTATGCCAAATTCTCAGCACTGGCAAGGCCCAGTGCCAACGTTAAGAAACGAGTCACGTACCTTGAAACGTAATCTAATCATCGCACTTTTAAGCGAGCTCCAATATCAAGTCTCCTCTTCCGTGTCCAGGCAGGGCTATGTATACTCCGTATCTACAGTGCAAATTAGGTATTTATGTATATGTATGTATGTGTATGCACGGAGTATGTACGGAGCATGTACGGAGTACGGAGTATGTACATACATACTTCAGGAACACGCAGGACAACGTATGTACATACGGAGTAGGTAATATGACCCAGTAACACCACAGCCTTACAAGGGTATATGCCCCACGTTCGTTGACTTGTTCAATCAAAGTTGCAGATCTCATCGTTCTTCACATGCCAGTGCGCCACCAAGACCGCGACTTTCATGCCGTCGCAAGTTACCTACGCCAGCTTGGAAAAGCTGAAAGTGGGGCGGCATGGGCAACAATCGACTGCGGGGCATAAAACTGCAAATCTGTGACGTGCGCTGTTTGTTGTTGATGCACCTGCAAATTGCAATACTTGTTCTCCCTCAGCATAAGTTGCGTTGTAACTTGTCACTACTTTGTGTGCCGCCGCATCGAAAATAAGCATCTCATCACTATGTCTCTCGAAACTGTGTCCATCGAGCACATCTCTCCCGAATACGTAGTGTACCTCTGTTTCTATCGCGACATAGAGAATGCCGCGTTCCTGCACCAACAACTTCTTGATCGAAATGCCGCTTTTGAATACGCCTTCATTGATGCTTCTGTGGTACGGAAAACGATATTATCATGTTGCCCTCTACTTTCAGATCTAAGCCGAAATCCTGGTGAACGGTTACTCAGCACCAGGGGAAGATGACATGCTCACTAGTTCACCCGAATTGGGCCTCCAGGTAGCCTCCCGTCGCCAGCTGCTCTCTGCAGTCTTCAAGGCCGTCACTTCAGCAGCAACCGGCGCACTCAAGACACCAAATGTGCATTCCGAAATTGTGCTGTCGCTGAATTCATCCAATAACGTATGCCGTGCGGTTCCTCCCCTTCCTTCCTTTAATAATGAACTCCACTGGCAGCGGCAGCATCTGACACCACTTGAGTAGATCTCTGACTCATATCGTCGTTTTGGAATTTCGCCAACCACAAAGAATCTACTTGTTGTCAAAGTTTTGACTAGCTCAGATTCATCACCTTCTCTGCCTCGGGAATCCATTCAAACTCATCTGTCGGCACATATCAAGGGAAACGCAATCGAAGCGACCGACGCGAATATTGCTCTCGCCAACGACCTGCCGAGAATGCGAAAGTACTACAAACTTAATGGTCTAGGCTGGCTCGACGTCATCGAAGACGACAAAACTAAACGCCAAGCTTTGGAAACTCTCATAGTTGGCTCGATCGCCTTGCGTGGATTATAGAGCGATCGATATTGAACAGGTCACATCAGACAAATTATATAAGGCTTGATTGGTTTTGGAACTACTTCTACATAGTAGGTTAGGTCTCACCGACAACACCTCTTCCACCCCTCTCGCAACCTTGAAAAGAACTAAAAGTGATAGGCTAACAAGCACAAGAAGGTAATAGACAAAACTCAGAATTCTTGCTCCGAAAGAAAGGAAAAAAGGAAATTGGATATCTCGTGACATCATGATAACAGTTGGAGTACGATGAATCAAAAACACAGATAATATGCAGATGGCAGGCTTCGATATGCTGTTCATGCCAGGAAGAAAGTATCTTTGACGCGGCGTACAACTTCACCCCACATCGCATCCCTTCCGCTCTTGGTGCGTTGCACAGCATCCTTGTTCTCGTGAGCGCGTCGCAACAGATATTTCATACACTCGCCGGTAGTTCCCCACACCAAGTATTTGTACGCAGGCAGTTTGGGAGCAGTCGATGAGCTGTTGGAACGAGCAGACTGACTTGCTTCAACAAGCTCGCAACTGATCTCATCCGCCATACCTTGCAGCTGAGCGAAGGCAATATCAGCCTTGGCCCCGCCAGCATCACAAATGGCGCGAGCTTTCTGGACCGATTCGGCATTGTGGGTAGCAAGCACCAAATGAGCCGAAGGGTAGTCGCCGTTGCCTTGAAGGGTACCATTCCACTGATGAGTGAGGACACTCGCGGCAATACCATCATAGCAAGCGTCGGTATCAGCCTTTGTGTCGTGAAAGCATTCGCGCGGGTCGGAACCCAGATAGGCGCCTCGGACTAATTTGACACCCAGAGAGAAGCCGCCTTCTTGTGCCTCAGCAAGATGTCGTTCCAGGACTTGAGAAACATTCTTCTTGTATGCTTGGTACGTTCCGTAGATTGTGGCTGAGTCGGAGGAAGTGTTATACTTTCTGGCGAATTCCATGGTCCAGTCGTCGATACCGTCTTGGATAGCGTTGTGCTCAGCATCGAAAAGCAGGCGAACCCCACGCTGGTGCGCAAGCTCACAAATTGAATCGATTGATTGGTGCAAGAAAGGGCTGGCGGGAAGGCGATGCTTCAATTGATGCAGGGCAAGGCTACCAGCACCCGTGAATCTGGGAACGTTGTTAGCAAATGAAAGCAAAGCCGTCATACCATGACTAAATTACTGACGAAAGGGCAGACATACTTAAGAGCGACAAAGTCTCCAGACTGTGCCAAACGGACTGTCTCGAGGGTCCCCTCTGTCCAGGGTGTGACTTCATTGTTAACGGCCTCTTGCGTCTCTCGCCCCGACGAGGCTTCCGCCCCGCCGGCCTCTTTGCCAATCAAGTCTACCTCGCGCGCGTAACCCAAAATAACACCAGTAAAACCGATGTTCTTCAATCGATTGATCGTCGCCTGCACCTCAGCAGGGGTCTCGCCTGCGCAGAACTGGGCATAAAAGGACTTCTTCAAGATATATCTGAGAAGGGGATTTTTGTCGGGGTTGAACATCGGTACAGTGCTATGAGCCAAGATGTTCATGATCCGCAGCGAGGGCGGCAGCAGAAACGGTGACGAGGATACAGCGTTGGTCGCGAGCGAACGAAGGATCATGCTCAACGGCAAAACAGAGAGCGGTGCTCGAATGGGCTCCAAACTGCCAGAAGGCGGCGCAGCTCCAGGTATCTCAGCAATGGTCGAAGACTTGCGGTCCGAAGAGTGTATACCACGCCATTGTGTCGTGACAGTTGGACGGGCCTTGATAGACATCGCGACCGGGCAATGGCTACGCCCAGCTATGACTGCCGCGAAGAAAGCATGATGAAATGGGGTCGAATCCGTGTTGCCGCGAAGAGTAGAGGCCCGTCGAAGGGGCGAAGCAAGCCCTCGCGAGGGGCCGAGTCGCATTGCAATCTTTTGCCGTTGATATGAGAATGAAGAGTAATGACGTAATGGCTTGGCAAGACTCTAGTGTGGTGGCGACAAGTCGGATTGTATACCTCTCGCTTCACTTCGTTCGGTTTGGGTTCTGAAGAATGCAGCAAACAGTGGGAGTGAGTGGAGAGAGATGATTTGAGGAGGTGTTTTGGATATGATGAGCCCTCACACGTATGTTCGCCTTTTCTTCGACGCAAAGATAGCGAGGCTAACGAGGCGAAGAAGCAAGTCGAGCAAACGAAGATAGTTCGTGAAGGAGGGATGTATGGGATAGGCAGGCGGTCCACAAGTCGTTGTTTGCGACCAGAGGGGTTGGGGACAACGAGGAGTTGCCCACGACGAAATCAGCTGTGCTGAAATGTGATGAGGGGTGATGCAGTCTCAAGAGAGACCCAACAATATGTAATATATTAAATGAAAACCTCTTTGCTGTGGTTAGTACAGACCCCGAAAGATATCCTTCTCGCAGCAAACAGCAAGCAAGCACTGTCTGATAATCCTTTTCGTCTTTCTTGTCTTCCTTCACTTTGAATGATTTTTTCTTCTTGCGCACTTGGCGATCTTATTTGTCTTATCGTGTCGACTTCTGTTTGTCTTCTTTTTTTCTCGAGTGAAGCCAGTCAATATTTTTTTCTGACGCGGGAAAAAGCATGAGTAGCAATCAGCAGGTCAAAAGGACAAGCCGCAACTCTTATACCTTGAAGGAGGAGGGGGTGTGACCAGGCTGCATTACATGTTATCATCTCCCCGGAGGTCCGGGAACGGCGCGATCGTGGGGGGAAGTGATCTAAGTATGATAGCACGCCCCCAGGATTCAGTGGTGTGTATGTAGATGACGGTGGGAACACCCAACAAGCTCAGCTCAATTTCTACTCCGTAGGTTAGGGAGCGACCAAACCGCTGAGACGAAACCTAAATTAAGAAAGAGAGAAAATCACACCGATACAAGCCTACAGTACAATCAGCTTGGCATTTGCAGGATCCCCAAGATCAAGAATAAGAGTCATGTCCACCGCACGCCCCCCTTTCCATTCGGAATCTCTCATCACACAAGTCTCACGTCACGTCACGCACAAGCACCAGATGTAGGTATGTGTGTAACACGACTCGGGTAACTGTCCTCTTCTTTATCGCAAGTACATAAGCAAATCAGCGAGCCAGCCAAAAAAAAAACCTGTTGATGCACGCCGTGCTGCTGGGTTCCCAGATTTCCAGATCGGGAAATCACATCGCTCACGTGGCTCACAAGTTATAAAACTCCCCTTCATCATTCAACAAAGAACCGATTGTAGCCGCGCGAAGCTTGCGTTGTCGGCTCTTCCCCCACAGCTTACGAGATAAGAATCCTGGCATTGACCAATTAGATGGTGCGAGGCCCAGCTTCTGGAACGCCTCCGATACGGGGTATCGTCGGGGTTGGCGGCGGGCGCTGGAAGGTGGAGAAAGGCTCTTCGCTTTGGCATTGCATTTGGGCTTTGGTGGCGGTTCAAGTGGCTAAGGAGAACGCCGATATTCGGCAGGGACAGGAAAGGGGGAAGATGGGGCCAGAACGCACGGATACCTAGACTAACAACTAATGGAAGGACTTCCTTATTTTCTGTTCTAACTTCTGTGTCGCTGGCTCGCTGCAGGCAGCCTGCAAGGCGTCAGTGGTCACATGAGCTGTCAAAAATCTATTATACTCCGTAAACTCCTCATTGCCTTCCACTTAATATTTAACCCTGGATGAGCTTCTTGTCCGTGGACTTCATTTTAATAGCCCTTCATGTAACCTTGTATCCCGGACAAACACATGCCTGAGAATCTGAGTTGTATAATTCTGTCCTGATTAGCCCGTCGGGCCCGAGCTGGTGAAACTCCTATCGAGGAGATAACAGACCGAGGACTCAGGACTCGTGCGTTGGGTTTGTTCACAGTAGATGCGATACGTGCATGCTCCGCTCGAGCGCCCGTTATCGGGATCATCGTTGTTTATCTGTTATCTGACTTGGCTGAGGCTGAAGTTCCTCTTCACAGCGTGGACACGATTTGTCTCGGTGCCCGCTAAAAGCCAGATTGCTACCGGGACACCCGAAGGCCGCGTCTCTCCCTTGATTTAATTCTACGAGTCACATGGGCCCGGATCCCGATTCGCCAAACCGAGTCGGCACATGGATTGGATCGATCATCGAACCGCTCTACGGGGTAATGTGTACAAGACGAATGCGAATGGTTTGGACGAAATTCGGAACTGAGACGACTTGCCGCAACGCCCTCCACGTTCATGCTCAAATGTCGTCCGTACACGGAATGTATAGGTAGTGATGCAATATCGAATCTATATGTACATGTTGTGTACCGCCAAGTTTGGCTGATATCCAGTGCAGCGGTTCTGTCACTCCTTTTCGAGTTCATGTTTCGCAAAACCATAAATTTGACAGCATGAGCGTCATGCAGGGAGGGGGAGGATCGCTTCATTGTGCAAACGGCTTATCACGGTTGTTGGTCGTGTCCCGATAAAAAGATCCACCCAGCCACTTCCCACAAAAGCCGAAAGTCGGCACTCACGCAACCCCAACCCATTTGTAGTTTCGCATACGGAGTAGAGTCGGCCAAAGCAATCTCGTGTCTGCTCAGTGCCAGACCCTGGGAAGCCAGATCCAAAAGCTTACCCCATGTCTTGTCTCGTGCGTTGGCTTTGCAGCCTGCGGCAGAGACGTTTTATGAGAGGTGTTGGTTGTCAATGTCAACGCCAGTGCGACTTGATGTAGAGCGGCCCCCCGCAGATCCGAAGCGATGTCGGAGGATCTCGACGTACCCGATCGGCCTGCCGCGGGCCAAGGCTGCCAGGTCCTGCATTCCACCGTAGACGAGCCCAAAATATAGGCCCATTTTGGCTGTGCGACTGAGTGATGACATGGAAAAACGATCTGGTTCACGTGGCCAAAGTCAGCGTTGGTTCGCCACATCGTGTGTGATGAAGGAGGTCCCTTCGATACGTAATAGAAAACTCGACACTTGCCGTGTTTCGTAAGCCCCGCGCATCTGTACTGCGTGCTCATAAGAAACAGGATAGTGCAAGGGGAATTTAATAACTGGGCACGGGAATGCGGCGACAAAGTTTTGATAGGTGGGTAAGAATCCCGGAATACGAAACACAACTGCCGACGCGTCCACGCCTGGAGAGGGGAAGTGGCAGGTGAACCCAATCGCGGTCTTTCCAGGTCTGCCGGAAAATAAAGAAAAATCATACTTACGCCATAGAGAAAACGCGCCAGCAACAGTGAGCGTCGCCACTGTCGTGGAAAACATGTCGCTGCAGCCACGGTAGCGATCTACTGAACTCTCCAGCCCGAGAGCCATGATAGTCCATAAGCTGGTCCTGGCGGCCATGCGAAACCCTTCACTAATTCCACCACGCATTGCATGATAGTTCTTGGACTTGTGGTAGAGATACCATCCGGTCGTGGTGTCAGGCATCTTGTGTGCATGCTCTGCTCGGAACCGAAGCTGCGCAGTCTGACCACCATGTAAAGCCCCTAACACGAAGCCCACAGTGCCAGACGACACGAAACCCAGAATCAAGCGGCTTGATACCGGTGTGGAGAGCCGGATAGATGGATCGTGTATGGCTGCATCGCGATCGTGTGGCAAAGAGGATCGAGGCGTTGCCGAGGGCGAGGCAGAAGGTCGATCCATCGGAAACAAGGTCGTAGCTGGTGACCTAATATCAGACGAGATAGGTAGACAACTCGGCCGGTCTGGAAGTCCGGCAGCCTTCAAAAGCCAGGTCACAAACGGTGCTGGGTATTTAGCTCCCTCGGCGTGATATTCTCACTTCGTGTTAGTATTGTCCTTGCTGTGCGTCGGTGTGCGTCAGACCAGCACAAGAAGTCCTCAATTCTGCTCCTGTCCGTTCTAGGCACTCAGGTTCGAAAGCTTGCCGAGTCTAGTTGCTGCGCTTGCTGGGGGGTAATCAGATGCGTCAGGAGTCGGGACGCAAGCTCCGAAGATAGCAGGAATGACGCCAGTGGCTTTAGGTGGCATAGGTGACGTGGAAAGGGACAATCGCTGTCACGGGGGGCGAACAAGTTCAATCATGGCGATGCCCCGAACTGGGCGTGCGATTGTACTGGGTTAATTTGAAGCTAAAGTGTTGAAGCTCTTTTCTTTCCTCTTTTTTTGATGAGCTCGCGCTGAGTTCGTCGTCTCCACAACTGGTAACATTCCTAGGAACTTGGGTTGGCACAAAAGCACGTGACCACGTGAGGAAAAAGATACCAACCTCCGTGAATGTGTCGCGTCGATGTCGCGCACGGAAACACGGACTTCCCTTCAAACCAGTCACTGAGTACCGGGAATTATTCATCATCATGGTAAATGTTTCTTCATCCAAGAAGGCTTCTTAGCCGCGGCTAACCTTGTTCGTACGAATCACAGACCACCGTGGGTGAAGATCACCTCTCTATCCGCTTCAAGCATGGCGTTCACACGTTCTTTCTTTTCGTGGAGGCTTCGGAGCCCATGTCAAAAGTCACCGAAGAATTGATTGGAATTTTAAAGGCTCGATACCCTCGAGGTCTTACCACATCTATCGCGCCGCCCAAGACTACACCTCTTCCATCCGAGCCCATCCTGGTATACGGGAAGCTGAAAGTGCCCAACAATACCTCGAAAGGGTGGGAGAGAGTCGAGACTGGCAAAAACGATGCCCACAGTGCTACAAAGTGCGGATTCAAAAACAAAAGCAGTGTAGCATTCGCGTTTGTCGCGGACCCTTGCGATGACGCTGAATTCGAGGTGGAATGGCCCAAGTACGATGACGATCTTTACGAGCAGCAGCAGTGATGACGAACGAAATCACTCCTGAGACCGCGATGCCTCGGCCCTCGATGCGCAAAAAAACAGGGGAAAGGAAGAATAAGAGAACAGAGTGGAGCTTTTGCACTGAGTCTTTGCTGCAGATTGCGACTTATGTGCGCGAACCTATGATGCCTAATACCTTTTGGTTATCAGCGGTCATGGCTTCCGGCCGCGTTCATCCGTGCTGGCGTAGCCACAGGCCACTCCATGCCTCGTCTTCTAGGCCGTCAAGCTGAAGACGATGAATAGAAGGATTTTTTTAAAGCTCGGTGCGCCTCTCCCGTCCGTGCGGCGAACAACAGAACGCGTCAAGCCTCCCGCCTTTCATTGATGTGGAGCTGATTGAGGCAGAGAATATCGACCTGAAAATGCTCACATGATTCTTACTGCACCAGACCAGGCAGAAGAATTTGCGTCAGGATGGCTACTATACTAGTAACTACAGACCCTAGAAGAATGGACACAAATGATATACCCTTAGCGCTTTGCAAGAAGGATTTTCTTGGACCTATATACAAATTGATGTTCGTCGTTCAACACAGGTTGTGCCCGAAATTCGACGCTCCCAACCCTTTTCCAGTTGCCAACCGCATTTCGTACACTGTGACTGATGACCTCTCCAGTGCGAGCATTAGCGAGAGATTTCTCAACATGCCTGGAAATACATCACATGAGTCAAGTTGCAGCATCTGGCATGGTGCGTAGGTGCTGACTGTTTCGGTATCTGTGTAGAGCGGCAGAAGGTCAATAGGGATATCTTCATTAGGTCATGGCGGTAACCCGCCGTATTTGCATCACAGGACTCCCCAATAAACAGCGTATTCTCCGACGCATTTACTTCCTATGCCCGCACGGAATCGGGTACCAAGATTATTGATGGGAAGATGGTCTGTTCTCGTTGGCGGGAAAGCTGAGCTTTGAGCCATTAGCTTTGAGCCATTGCTCGCTAGATCTTCAGACTTTCTTGGTCGTACCAATTGCAAACGGCGTTGGGACGTAGCATTCTCAGAGGTTTCGATTTCGTCCGTTGCTGAACAGATAGCCCGGGATAGAAAGCGGTGCTGCGACGAACAACTGAGATCTGTGACCGAGGCTGATTGTTTTTGTCGGCAGGACTGCAAATGAAGAAACTGTCTTCCTTGCTTGGCGATGACGCCCTTTGTGGCATTCACCACCTCACTGGTTCTTGCGCGGGTTGTCCAATGATGTACTCTTGAACGGCGCGCTGCAAGCAACGACAGGTCGTTTGCGCAAAGAGATATCAAGTATTGCCTTCGACTAACTTTACTTGATGTTGCTTTTGGTATCTGACGAGCGAGTTCAACACAGATCTTTCTGCAAAGCACCTCCGCCGCAGTGATACTGATGGATGGTAACCCTACAGCTGTTGCTTATCCCCCTCAGCCTGAGCGTTATGCGTGTTGTTGCTAGTAGCCTCATCCGAGGCAGCCTGCTTTGCCGCAGAGTCCCTACCACAATCTTAGCACCAGTTCCCGGAAAATAAGAGCAGATATTGAGTAAAAGATAGCTGAGCATGAGGCATACGGATCTGTGCATGGGACATCAGCGCCCTTAGCCGTATTCTTGTTCCCCTCCTTGGAACCAGCCGAGGCAGCCTTCCGAGCCTCCTTAGTGATATTCACGACGTGCCGTCGAATCGTGTCCGCAGAAACATGAGGCGCGCATTTCTGAAGCTCTCTGATGCTGACAGAAGGCTCTTCTTCAATCCGTGCTCGAAGGCGTCGCAAGTCATGCTTTGTCAGCTTAGACGGGCGTCCCCGCCCTTGAGGTGAAACGCCCCAATCTTGGTGAGCGAAGCGTGTTCTGATCCCGTACACAAGTGTCCGCGGAAGTCCCTCTTCACTGGCAATCTGCGCGGCTGGTTTTCCCGCGGAAAAGGCCGCCCAGACGCGGTTCCTTGTGCGAGGCGATGTGTGCACTCCGAGAGGCTTTAATGGGCGTTGTGGTGTGGTCATCGCTGCTCAAGCTTGGTGTTGTAGTGATACGTGAATGAGGCGCATGAACGCGACGCGACGGAAAGTGGAAGAGGTTTTGGTTTATTTTTGCGACTCCGCTGTGCTTGTAGGTTAGGTAGGTATGTAGGTACCTGTTACCCTCCTACAGGCTACGGGCTACCTACCCACTCCCACAGCAGCCTCACTCTCTGAGCGGTCGAGGTTTTGTTGCACTATAACAACTTAAAAGGGCAAAGCTGTGACTACCTACCTCGAATTTACAGTACATGGAGTACGGTTCAGATAAATTTGCGACGCGCCGCACCCATTCCGTCGATCTGGCATGATATTAATATCATGGTGATGCCGGTGATGCCGGCGATGCCGGCGATGCCCAGCTGGAACAAAAGCCCTTTTGTCGTCACCGGCTGTCTCGTTCCGAGCCGACAGAAGGTGTACCGAGTGCTGACTTTCGAGGACTGTATTCGAGGACTGTATTCGAGGACTGTATTCGAGGACTGTATTCGAGGACTGTATTCGAGGACTGTATTCGAGGACTGTATTCGAGGACTGTATTCGAGGACTGTATT
>SRPP01000333.1:0-28358 GCA_018360055.1 Claviceps monticola
GTGTCGCCATCGCTGCCAGTTCGAGAACCAGCAACGTGGCGAAAAACGTTTGGTGTTTTGACGGGTGAATCAGATTTTTGCGAGAACTGTTAAGAATTGTATGCCGCGATCGCCTATGCACTAACAGCAGCTAGGCATGGACGAAAAATGCAGGGGAAAGTTCATAAGCAACTGGTAACATGGAACATGGAGCATAAAGAGGCAAACACGAAATGTGCGCCTCCGCTACGCGTCGCCGCACAATTTCTTCAGTTTTGCCTAACAAGGCTTGAAAGCTGAGACGTCTCGCGGAAAGAAGAAGGGTGGCGTTAAAAGCCTGCACTTGGTTCCGTTCCAATCTCTTCCGTACTTGTACCGAGCACACAGCACACAGCACACAGCTGTTGCCTCTCTTATTAGACCACCCACCCTCCGGTCACCCGTGTTCGTGTGGCTTTTTTTCGTGACGAGGAGTGCCAAGCTCGCTGCCAAGCTAATTACCAGGTAACTTAGCCCTGTCTGGCGCAGAGGGAAAGAAAGATAGACCGAAAGAATGGAAGGAGGGCGGAAGGAAGTCAGGAAGAAAGGAAGGAGGAACGGAAGCTACATTCTTGCTACAGTACCTTGCATCCGCGAAGGCACAGAGCATAACATCTTGTATTGAAGCTTGCCATAATTCTCCTTTTTGACGCCCCTGAGGTACGGACTCCGGAGTACCATGTTAGTACATATCATGTAGGTACATGCATGTTCAGCACTGCGATGTTTTAGCATGTGGACAGTGGGCTATTCTGAACTCACAGCCCGGCCTTGGCAACTGCAATAGGCCTGCACTTGGCGCCGGGGAGACGCGCCTTTTCTAGGCCAAACTCAGCATCATAGTTAACGTGTCGACGAACCGGACTTGACATCTGCCGGCGCGCAGATCCTTGTGCGTTGGATAAGTTTCCTACGACCAGATGACGAATTTCCCTCCCACTCTCGGCAAAGTACAATCCGGCCCCGCGACCTTTTTGCGAAGTATGTAATAGATCGAGCTTGGGCCGACTACGAGTACCTCCCTCGCCTCTTCCTCTCTACAACATCAGCAACTGGGACGTCGCGACTTCATATAATTATGCTTCCCTGGAACAATCGCACTTTCGCCACGTGAAGCCTCGAGAACTCTGAGTCATTGAGTGTATCCAAACGCTTCCAGAGGAGGCTGCCGACAAGGCTGTGCCTTGATGGAATCAAATCATACATACTCAACACAGCGCCATGAGTCCCATTACCATCATGGCTCAGCAGGCCAAAATCCCAGACCTTTAGCTGAGGAACTGCGCGAGCCTTCTCCCATATCTTTCAACAATTTCGCATTCACGCCCTCGCAGTTGCATAAACTCCTTACCTTACGCAGCCTCGAAGCTCTGGAATTCTTTGGCGGTCTTCGTGGTCTTGCAGCCGGGCTCCGGACTGATATCGCTGCTGGTCTCAGTGTCGATGAAACCAAACTCGATGGCTCTGTTTCTTTCGACGAAGCGGTGGCCGCCGGTCGAGAATCCCGCCCTGCTGCTTTGATGAACATTTCGCCGCCGACGACGATGCCCCATATACATCATGCTCTTCGACTTGGAAGCAATCCTATGTCTCAATTCGCCGATCGAAAACGAATATTTGGGACAAATCGCCACCCTCGCCGGAGGCAAAAATCATTCTTCAAGCTCATGTGGATCGCTTTCAATGATAAGCTGCTCATTCTTCTTACAATATCGGCCTTTATTTCTCTGGCCGTTGGTATCTACCAGTCTGTCACGGCAGAAGAAGGATCCTCAAACATCGAGTGGGTTGAAGGCGTGACTGTTGTCATTGCTATTGTCGTCATTGTCTTGGCCAGCGCTGCCAACGACTGGCAAAAGGACCACAAGTTCAAAAAGCTCAACGATCGAAAGAAGCATCGCGAGGTGACTGTCTTCAGATCTGGCAGAGCGCAACAAGTCGACATTACCCAGGTTCTGGTAGGGGACATCATGCATATCGAAGCAGGGGAAGTTATCGCGGTTGATGGCGTTTTAATTCAGGCTTGTGGCCTTTACATCAATGAGACCTCCATCTCCGGTGAATCTGGCATGGTTCAGAAGACTGTATCTGGCGACCACGACGCGTCTCATGCTGTTCTTGCCGATCCCTTTATTCTGAGTGGAACAACAGTCTCACGAGGTGTTGGACGCTATCTCGTTCTGTCAGTTGGTGTCAATTCCACGTACGGTCGCACTCTTATGTCTTTACATGAAGATATCGAAGAAACGCCATTGCAAGCCAAGTTGGGGCGACTTGGCAAGCAGCTCATCGTCTTCGGCGCCATCGCTGGCGCCATCTTTTTCGTCATCTTATTCATTCGGTTCTTGTTACGTCTGAAGTCAATGAAGAATGAGGGGCCATCAAACAAAGCGGAGGCCTTTTTGCAACTTCTTATCCTGTCTATCACTGTAGTAATTATTGCAGTTCCAGAAGGGCTGGCGCTAAATGTCACTGTGGCTCTGGCTTTCGCTACGACGCGCATGCTTCGAGACAACAATCTGGTACGGCTCATTCGCTCGTGCGAGGTTATGGGCAACGCTACGTGCGTTTGCTCTGACAAGACGGGGACCCTCACGCAGAATAAAATGACAGTCGTCGCCGGCCGAATCGCTCTCGACGGTGCTTTCGATGACATGGATGCACCTTCCGTTGAAAAGGGGCAGTCGGTGCCGAATTTCACCATCGCTAGGGCAGACGGGTCAGCTTCGCTTGTAGCAGCCATGTCTTCCGAAGTCAAGTGTATAATCAAAGATAGCATCGCATTAAATTCCACCGCTTTTGAAAGCGACAGTTCTGAGTCTTCCAGTTATTTTGGGTCCAGCACGGAAACAGCGTTGCTGAATTTTAGTCGAGACTATCTCGGCATGGGGCTTCTGGGAACTGAAAGAGCCAGAACACCTGTCGTTGTTATGCTCCCCTTCGAGTCTTCGCGAAAGTGGATGGCAGTTCTCATTAGGCTCTCATCTGGGAGATACAGGCTCCTTATCAAAGGCGCGGCTGAAGTTATCTTCGAGTATTGTGCTTTTGTCGTTGAAGATCACACGTACCAGCTGACGACTGCTAGATTGTCCGAAGAAGACAGGTGTCGGTTTCGGGACATCATTCAGGAATACGCTGCCAGAATGCTTCGCCCTGTCGCGATTGCTTACAAAGATTTTGACGAATCTGAAGTGATCGAGCATCCCAGTGATGACCCAGCTTCCATAAATCTTGAGTGGCTTGCGTCAGGCTTGATTTTCATCGGCATCTTCGGAATACGCGATCCATTACGGCTCGAGGTCATCAATTCGGTCAAGAAGTGCCAAGACGCTGGAGTGTTCGTCCGCATGGTCACGGGAGATAATTTCCTTACTGCCGCGGCTGTTGCCAGCGAATGTGGTATTTACTCCAGTGGTGGCATTGCAATGGATGGGCCAACGTTTCGCAGTCTTAGCTCCGAACAGCGGAGCGCTGTCATTCCTCGCCTCCAAGTTCTGGCCAGGTCCAGCCCGGAAGACAAACTGCTTCTCGTCTCTCATTTGCGATCTATGAACGAGACTGTGGCCGTGACGGGAGACGGCACAAACGATGCACTGGCTCTCAAGGCGGCAGATGTTGGGTTTGCGATGGGTATCCAGGGCACAGAGGTCGCGAAGGAAGCTGCTTCTATTATTCTTCTCGATGATAACTTTGCCTCCATCGTCAAGGCGCTAAGCTGGGGTCGCACGATCAACGATGCCGTGAAGAAGTTTTGTCAAGTAAGTCCCTGTAATATATGGAAAAGACAATCAACTACTCTGGCTACGGATTTGAAACGGATGAAGTAGGCTGATGAGGAAAGTACCTCAGTTTCAATTCACCATCAACATTACGGCTGGCATACTTGCAATAACTTCCGAACTCGTGGGCGACTCCATTTTCACAGTAGTCCAGTTGTTGTGGATTAATCTCATCATGGATATATTTGCATCACTAGGATTAGCTACAGATCACCCGTCACCAGACTTCCTCAAACGAAAGCCAGAGCCACGGAATGCTCCGATCATAAATATAACCATGTGGAAAATGATTCTTGGCCAATCACTATATCAGTTGGCTGTTGTCTTCACTGTACATTATGCCGAATGGGAAATTTTTGATCCGCAGACTGAGGCCGAGATCGAATCGCTACAAACTCTGGTATTCAACATCTACGTCTGGATGCAGTTTTTCAACCAGCATAACTGTCGAAGGGTTGACAACAAGCTCGACATATGGTACCAGGGAGTTCTTCGAAATCCTTGGTTCATTGGTGTCCAAATGCTCACAATTGTTGGTCAATTCGTCATCATTTTCAAAGGTGGTGAAGCATTCGACACCGTTCCCTTAACGGGCGCGCAATGGGGATGGAGCTTGCTGTTTGGAGGATTGACGCTTCCGCTTGGCGCTCTGATCCGCCAAATTCCCGATAGACACGTTGCATCTATTTTCCAAAAGGTAGGACAGTTTCTTCGCTGGCTCACCCTGCCATTTAGAATCTGGTGCTTCTGCTTGTCTGTTCTCCACCCCCGAAATAGACAAGAGGCGATTGGAAACGCGACGGAAACACGCACGAGCTCACGGGGCGCAACTCGTGTCAATTTCGATATCAAAACTCCGGATTATCAAGCAAGTCGCTCCACACGAAGCGAAATTTCAACAAACCAAGCTCAAATATCCGAGGCTCTGACAGAATCAACGAGCGGCAATGATGAAGCACCCGTAGATCTTCAAGCTCTGATACAGGCCGCTCGCCTGGGTCGCCCAACTGGCACAAAGCACAAACTGGAATTACATCCTAAGACATTACGAGACGACTCTATCCTCCAACTGAGGACTAATCTCGACATACCGCCCAGCCAAGACGAATGTCTCATGAAGTACATGCATGTTAATCCTTGCGAAGAGGTACAGCTAGCAAGACGGCGAAGACGACCAGCAACACATGTATGGGTAGAGCCCACCCGACCACGGTCCGTCGTCACTCCCCAGAGGCCCTCCGTGACTTGGGAGACTTTCCTGCGATCTAAGCGGAGATGAGACATGCAAATTGAACAACCAAGTTGTAAAATTTCGCCTATTATGGAACAGTATACACGTGGAGTGTGATAGTGGGGTTTTCTACCACCTTCGCCACGACGGCATAGCATTTACACATCACATATCGAGACTAATTATAGGCCTTGCAAGAATTTATACATGTCCAAAGAAAAAGTACGTATTGTGTCGTTCACGATGCTCATAAGGGAAAGTGCTCTTGTATGATATTGAGCACCAGACTCGGATCCCAATGAGGGAGGTCAAGTGTCATTTGGAGCAAATATGTTCTCCTTTGGCTGATTGACTAGTCTCCACAGATGCCGTCGCCTTGCCATCAAATCTCCGTATGTTCCTTGCTCGACCGTGAAGCCTTCATTCAAGACCAAAACCTTTGTCGCTATTCGCATCATCTCGATATTGTGAGTTGCTACGACGACGGCCATGCCGTCTTGTTGCTAGCTAGACGATCGGGTGAGCAAGGCCAGGGTTTCGCGGACATGCGCAGCACTCTCCGGGTCCAGAGCACTCGATGGCTCGTCCAGGATGATAAGACGAGGCCGCCTCGCCAACGCGCGAGCTATGTTGACTAGCTGAGCCTGCCCACCCGACAATGCCTGTCCCCCGTCGCCAACGACTGTGTCGTATCCATCGGGAAGCGAAATGATGAAATCATGGATGCCTGATGCTTTCGCAGCCTGGGTCACTACTTCTTGGACAGACATGGGACATGCAGTGGAGATGCCGTATGCAATGTTATCTCGAATGGTCGCCGGAAACAAGAATGGCTGCTGTGGTACATACGCCATTTTTGAGCGCACGTGTTGCATGTCGAGAATGGGATACGGAATACCTCCAAAACGAAGTGAAATTTCTGGGGTATGATCATTAATCTTGCAAGAGATGTCCGGTGTAGTCAACCCGAGGAGAAGTGACAGCATTGTGGTTTTTCCGCTGCCAGATGGCCCAACAATGGCCACAAACGAGCCTGGATTTATATCACAACTCATGTCTCTCAGGATCCTGGTGGAAGTTTGAGCAGCAGTTAAGTTTATACTTCTCATTTGGACTGGCAATGGAGAGTCGGGCCGTACTGAAGTTCCTTCGCTCGCGTCGGCGTTTATTGCCACCTTCGTATAACGGAGAAGTTCTGTTGCTACCACGCGTGCGGCCGTGAGCTGGGGAAGCCCGTTCAGAAGCTCCAGGGACGTGCCGATGCTAAAAAGAAGAAGGTTTACAACCTGGACAATATCGTTGATGTCTATATCGCGTGTTTCTTGCGATATTAGGGACGTGGCGTAATAGAATATCAGTGCAATGAGAGGCAGAGTGATGGACTGGTAAAGTCCAAACCATGGACTGGCGTAGAGCGCTCTTCGAAGTCCTATTTGCCAAGCCTTCTTTGCCATAGCACTTTGCTTTCCATCAAAGTACGGGCCTAATCCGAAGGCTCGAATGAAGGAGGAGTTAAGCAGAACATCTTCCAATGTGGCGCTGGAATCCGAAGCAGCTTCATTTCTCTTCTGCTCCCACTTTGAACTGACTCTGACGTACATCTTGATAGCCATTACAGGCAGAGGCAGAGGCGCGAGCGCGACCAGTGCAAGCTTCCAACACATTGTCATTGCCCATGAAATGGATATGCCCAGGATTGCCACCGCGACTAGTGAAATCGGCAAAAGTTTGCTCATTATGATGCGCATTTCTTCGGCATTTCTGTCAAGACATCGATTGAGCTGTTTCGTAATGTCTCGTGTCGCATGACATCTCAACAATCTCGGCTGGTCCAGCACCTTGCCAAGGATGTCTTGCCTAAGTCGATCAATCCATATCTGGCTACTCTTTTCGAACAGAAAGTGGCCTCCGCTAGTGCAAACGCCGTCAGTTATGGCAATCCCGATGAGATACATTGCCCACCTGAGCCCTTGTTGGAGCTTGTCTGTCGTGGACCACATCGCACCCATCAACTTGGCCAGGCAGAAAGAGAACACAGGTGTCGAAGCTGCAGATAGCAGGCAGAGCAAGAGAGCCAAGGAGAAACAAAGACGATCTTTGAGGCCCAGAGATGTCCATACGGTGGAAGCTAGTACTCGAATAGAGTCACATGGCGGCGTGTCTTGGGTTGTGGTCTGGTTTTCGATGTTCGCAATGTCATTCTTGCAGTCAACCTGCATCGTCATTGAACTTCCGTCTCTGGAACTTGAATCAGATGGGATAATGGAGCTACCGCTTCTTTGCCCTGAAATAAACTCTGATTCCTCACGGGATTCAGGTCCTTCAAGTGAGAAGCTTGGGTCAGCTGCGCAGAAGTGTCTGTCCAAGTAAGCCGAAAACTGTTGTTGCTTTCTTGACAAATCATCTGCTATGTGCCAGCCATCGATGAAGCTCTTGCGCATTCCCTTTATCTGATATGAATATGAAGTTGATGCGGCGCGTTGAAGGTCTGTTCTAGGGCCTTCGGTCAAAGCATAAGTTCGTTTATCCGAATAATGATTCAGTCTATTTGAAGCCGACTCGATGCCTGCTTGATCCGATGTACTGCGCCAAAGTGAAACGAAGGGCACTGAAGCGGCGTCTTGAATATCTCGCATGCGTCCTTGTCGATTGATCATACCACTTTCTATAATGAAGACGAAATCTTCGTCTCTTATATTTGACATGTCGTGTGTAACAATTATTGTGGTCTTGTCCTTGCGCCATTCCCTGATGGCATTCATGATTAGAAGTTGGCTGGCAGGATCCAGAGCACTCGTTGGTTCATCAAGTATCAGTATCGCGGGGTCGCGAAGCCAAGCCCGTGACAAGGCAAGCCTTTGTCTCTGTCCACCGCTGAGGTTTGGGCTCTTTGAGCCGACGATGGTAGCTAACCCGCTGTGAAGTTGCGATACCGTGGACTCCAGCTTGGCAAAAGCACAAGCCTGTTGAACTTCCGTCGCCGAGACATTTTGTGGGCACGTAGACCCAAATGCCACATTATTGAAGAGAGAATCGTTAATTACACAGCTGGTCTGATCGATTAACAAAACATACCTGCTCAGGCAGCCTGGCTGGATTTGGTTAATAGAACATTCATCGATCAGCACGTCTCCGGCGATAGGCGTGAGCAAGTTGGCCATGAGGCTGCATAGTGTGCTTTTCCCTGACCCGCTATCTCCTACCAGAAACGTCAATTGGCCTGGCGGTATTTTCATAGTCACTCCCTTTACAATTGTGTGTTTGGCATTTGCCTGATAGGCAAATTTGACCTTCGCTCATTGTCAGTCTGAGTCAGGGAATATGAAGCACCATCGAGACTAGCAACCTACCTGGTCCAGATGAAGATTTCCAGCACATGTATGCAATTCGACATGGCCCTCATAACGGCCCGAGGCATCTGATACCTGCTCTGGCCGAGCCAGATTCTGGAGAAATTGAGCAGCGGACTTTCCTTTGGATAGCACGAGCCAATGGCTAGCGAATGATTCGAATCCATGAAGTGCCGTGATCACCGCAAAAAATGTTGTCACAACGTGTCCGGGCGAGAGACCTTGTTCGATCAGACTGAGCCCATACCAAAATCCCAGTACGAAAATAGACATCGACCAGAAGGCAACATATCCTTTTTGAATAGAGTTGCAGCGAGCTTGTGCCACAAAGTGACATGCGGCAAGTCTCAGAGCACGGCCGTAGAGTCTCTTTTCTCGACCTGAGCCAGAAAATACTTGGACAATGTCAATGCCACTGAGGGAAGAGGCGGCGACTGAGGAAGCGCTTTGCAACCACTGTTTCTGAAGCAAGACGTCGGAGTCGAGATTGCGAGTAGATAGAGCAAGTACCATGAAGGAAACGGGAAGGGTAGACAAGAGTACCAGGGATAGTTTCCATGAATAATATAACGCGATGCCAAGGGAAGCACATGAGCTGATGGTATCACATATAACCCAACCCAACACTTGTGACAGTGCTGACTGGAGATCGTGCGTCTGTCTGTTGAAGACTCAAATTAGCTAGGAGACTTTCGAAATGGCTAACATGCTGTCTTTCAAGTCCGCTGACTCCTGGACCTACGTATTAATTCTGATGTGCAGGCCCTCGACGCCATCTCTGAGGTGTCCGAACCATTCAATTTTCTTAGACAGCAGACAAGAGGTGACCTCTCTCCGGACCTCAATGACCTGAAGCTCGCCAAATATCATCCAAAAGGTGAGAAAGGAGCTGCTTGCCACCCAGTTACCGAAGCCGAGTCCTACGAGGATAATGCAGTACTTTGAAATCTCCGCAGTGGCGGATTGTCCGGAACGTGATTCATCCCCGAGCTGAGATATGACTCCAAATATACGCCCCAATAACACCGACAAGATTGTTCTAAGGGATGCAACACAAGCAGCTGCTGCGAGCGCAGCTAAGAGACTTCCCACATGAGTCTTCTTTGTAAACGTAAACAGACTCGCCCAAGGGCAAAGAGTGATGGCCTTACGGGAGCCCGGCCGATTTGGGCCGTCAGCCGAATCAACACTTTGGTCTGAGCTGGATAAGATGCGTCTGAGATGCATAGCTGAATGAACGATCGCTCAATGGACTGGAAATGGAGTCTGTCCGGCGAAAGCGTGGATCGATCATACACCACCTCGATATCGAGAAGAAATATGTCGTATTTTCATGATGACGGTGGGACATCCCGCGGAAGCTATGTTTTCTTTGCAGTGAGGCATGCCGAATTAAAATCTAATTCTTCCTTGTGATCGCCGGTCCTGAGAATAATACTATGCAAATTGTGAGATTGTGCGGTCTTACTATTGTCGAGGAACATGTTGGTGTTGCTTCTGATTAGCAAAGTGTCGAAGCACAAAGGGACCAAGGTAATCCAGACAAGCAGACAGAGTGCTGCGTAGCACCCACACAGGAGCAGTGCGTGGCCAACCAGTTCTACATCTTAGCTAGGTACCTATTGTCTTGAAATTGCAAAGCAGGTGAGGTCGAATAAGACTGATGCAACTACATAGTACCAGGTACATATGTAGGTAGGTATACTGTACAGAATGTGCAACAGTAAGTGATGAGGGTGCCAAGGTCGAGTGTTCTACTCAACAGTCAACACTACGTAGGTACAAGGTACATACCTAAGGTACCTATAGATATGTACTTACTCCGTACAGGTACGTATGTCATAGCCCCCCTTCCAAGAAAACTTCCAAAGTCGGCTTAACCCCACGTTGGTAGGCGACGAATTCGATCGCATCATTTTTTCGTGGCCTCTGCAGTGATATTGCTTGAACTGCCATCTCTCTCAACTTAGGATAAGGCAGAATCGTAAAACGCGCCCCGGGAACTTTAAGACGATCAACCGCAGCATACCATCACCAAAATGGATCCAATGGAGAGCATGTCTGTCTCGGGGGGACATGTGCCCCAAGGCTTCGACGCGGAGCAAGCAGGAAACATGCAGGATGTGCGTGATGACCTTGACGTGGCCAAGCCTCAATCGCGACGCTGACCTTAACGATTGAAACACAGATGGAAAAGCAGTTTGCTGTCAAAGGTGCGCCGACCATTCTTCGTTGCATACGCTCGTGCCAATGATACTGCTCGCTAAAACTGCGAGCAGTCGTTCAACATATGCAGACATACTGGTCAATTCTTGAAAAGGTTAAGGGCTCAAATTTGCGACTTACAAAATTGGACGATGAGATATACGACCATCTCAAAGAAGCATTTCCCGAAATCAATCCCGAGGCCACTATCGATGAAGATGAAATGAAGAGCAAGGATGGAAAGGGGCGCTGGAGAAGCTTCATGATGGCGTACGAGAAGAAGATCGATGACTACAACTTTGGAACCATGGTTCGAAATAGTTCCAAGATGGAGTACGAGGAGAGCAATACTATTTTTGGTAGGAACTCTATATCACTTCGATCAACCGTGCCTAGTACCTTATCCTCTAACACTCCCTATTTATAGTCCCGCGAATGCAATTTTACGCCATAGAGATTGCGAGGTGGGTAATCTTATTGTGCAGTACCTCGGATCTCTTCAGACTCTGACGTAGGCCAAACTCTAGGAACAAGAACGGGTTGAACGACTGGATCTATGAGCGGGCCCAAGCCGAAAAGGCTGCGTCGAAGTCGAAGTAGAGACGCGGCTCCATCGGACCGCTCCATGGTTCTTAATACTCGAAACAAGTCAGGGGGAATGAGGCCCGCATCGCGGGCACTTGAAAGTTTGCTACAAATTTGGCAATCAGCAGTCGAAAGCTGTTGAATGACCATTGAGAAGTATTTCTTACATATCATAGAGCAGGGCCAGGAACTTGTGTTTCTCAGATGTCGCGCTGGTGATGTGTCACAGGTCAAATTGCCTACGCATTACGCAGGTACCAAGGGCACAGGTGTAGGTATTCGGATTCACGTCATGCACCGACTTGAATCGCATCTTTATATCGGCGCACATTGTATAAACTTTCTGCTATCATATGATTTGGTGATGTCTTTGCGGCTCAAGGCTACACTACTGGCATCACAACTTCACAACTGTCTGCTTTCTGTATTATCTGTGCCACGGATTAGTTACGGTGTATAATGGGTTACATATGCATTCTTGCCGTGTCTGGCCAAAATCCCCAAAGTTCATAACGGCGAGGTGAAAACTCGATGGTCGCAAGCTCTGTCCCAAAGCTGAGTCTGGCCCATCCTTTCACCAAGCGGAGCTTCGAAGACCGGTCATTCGGTGATCGGGAGTAGGAAAGACAAGTTTGCAAAAAGATCCTCCGACAAGCGCTGGCAAATTTTCTGGATGACTAGACACAATGAAGCGTAGAAGTTGAATTGTTGATTTCGTATGTAACGAGCAAAAGTTAGTTGAATGCTCCTCCAACTTGCATAACACAGTCTCAAAGCGATCCCTCTGCCACTCATTTTGTCAGTACAAGGGAGTCGTCAGAGCAGAACAACAGAATGGGATCAAAACTGTAGTCAAAGGCAACATACAACCGTGCTTCAAGTGAGTCAATAGGAAGGCGCTTCCCCATGAACATCCAGCAGCGGAGGCATAGCTTGAAGTCACATTCCCTAGAAAAGTAACGTTCTATAGAATGCTAACTGCTGTGGCGGCGGCGGCTGAAGCTTCCACGATAGACACTCAACTGAAAATATAGAAACCGGGTCTTTAGAACAACAGAGCGACAAAGAAGGATGAGCCAAGCAATTACTTCATGAGAGAAGACTTTCGAGCAGGAAGAAGAAGGAGATTACTGAATCGCTGAAGCATCTGGAATGAGGGCTTACTGAACTTGTCATCCAACGCCTGCACCACAGTCGATCTATCAAATGCATGTTGCACACTCTTTAAAGAAGACTAAAGAAGACTAAAGAAGACCATGAAAGAAGTTGGCCAGACGGCTGCGCCATCACTTTGGGCCTTTGGGGTTACCAATGCATGCCATTCCGAGCACGCCACGCATTACACCTCTGATACCTCGTTTCCTTGCCCGTTCGGTCGATATGATGGCGACTTTTCCTGGGACAGAATATTCCAAGAGAACGTGAAATATACCGCCTAGGTTCAATGAAAGTCCGCCATGGGAGTCTCGACGCAACAAAGGAGACTCTGCCGACTTTGGACGAAAATATTGTGATGATAGTGAGCAATCAATGGCCACCGTTTTCGTTTTGCCAGATTTTGAACTGAGGACACCATTAAACGCACAGGGAAGCAAATGATGCGGGCCGGTGAAGGACCGTTGGATTGAGTTTTAGGGCGTCATCAGTCCCTCTTCAACCTGCTCGAGGACTGCACCTATAGGCTAGCCAAAATGATCGCGATTGTGGGATCTACGAATGGAGAAGCTTGTATATTGGGACTTGTTTCAAGGATGAAACGACTTCTTCGTCCAGCATGTAGGTAGGGGGCGGTAGGAACTTTAAGAAGCACTGAGCCAGGTTCGTGGTAAACCCGTGTTGGTGTCGAAATGCCAGAGCTACACTCCCTTGTGCCAGTCCACAGGTTCCTATTAGTTGCGGTTGAATTGAGTGGTAGGTACATTGCGGCACCTGTTGCCCCTCTTTAGCTTCCAGTTTTATGATATTCGTACCAAGTGCGAAGAAGCATTGAGTAATCTGGTTCAGATGGGAAGAGCAATCTGTTCAGCCGTCAGTGTTCAAACGTGGTTATTCACAATGGATACCAAATAAGAGCAACCTCGGCTCATTGTCCACTCAATTTTCCTACAGAGTCGCCATTAAATACAGTGTCTCATCTTCTATTTTAGGCTTGTCCGATTCCCAGGTGCTCAGGGTCAGCTCGGACAATTCTCAGCGTGTTGGTGTTGCCCATGCCTCCTTTCCAACCCTGCACAACGACCACAGTGTCACCAGGTGCAAGAACTTTGAGCTCCAATGCGTGATTGACAGCCCACTTGATGCGTTTATCAACGTCTTCCTGCCAGTTGACCTTGTTGAAATCCGGCTTTGCTTCAGGGAATAGGAATGGATAAACTCCACGATAAAGATGACCGAACCGGGAAGTCGTTGCATTTCGAGTGACCATGAAAATAGGGCAAACAGGACGGTATTTCGAAAGCAGTTTCGCAGACTCTCCAGAGGTTGAGAGAACGATGATACCGCCGGCAGCGAGGTCAAGTGAGGCTCGTACGGCGGCCATGGCACAAGACTCGACGATTTTCACCGGGCGTTTGGCCAAAGTGCACATCTCTTCGAAATGCGAGACATAGGGAATGGTGTTCTCGGCCTTCAGGCACGCTTCGTGCATTTCTCGCACAGCTTCACAAGGGTAGCTGCCCTTGGCCGTTTCACCAGACAGCATGACACAATCAGCTCCATCAGTAATGGCATTGCCAACATCGCTGATCTCGGCACGGGTGGGACGGGGATTCTTGATCATAGACTCGAGCATCTGGGTCGCGCAGATAACAGGCTTTCCGGCAATGTTACACATAGCAATAAGCTTCTTCTGTGCTGCGAAGACTTCGGCAGCAGGAATCTCAATACCCAAATCACCTCGTGCCACCATCACACCATCGGTCTCCTCCAGGATTTCTGGGAAGTTGTTCAGACCCTGGCGGTTCTCAATCTTGGCAATGATCTGAATCTGCTTGCCTTCTTCACCCAATACCGCGCGGATATCTTTGATGTCTTGAGCACGGCGGATGAAAGATGCAAATACCATGTCAACATTGTTCTTAACACCAAATTTCAGGTCGGCCTTGTCCTTTTCCGAAAGAGCCGGAAGATCGACATCTGTGTTGGGTAGGTTGACCCCCTTTCTCGATGAGATGCAGCCGTTGTTTCTTGCACGGACCTCCACAGTTTTGTCGTCCTTGATACTGAGCACATCGAAGGCCAAGACGCCATCATCGACGTAGATGACACGGCCAGGCTCGATGACCTTGGTGATGTTCTTGTAATCGACATACCTACAATTCGAGAGACACGTCAGTCCTTGGTCGTGTTGAAAGTGCGTAGAGGGTCACAGATGACAAGGCGATTTGTCTTAGCGGAGGGGAAATTGAAGACTCACATATTCTCGGTGTCACAGCTGGTAGAATACTTCTCATCGGTGGTGATGTTCATCACCTTGCCGGCCGAGATGGGAATATCTTCATCGTTTCTAGTGTTTCCAGTCCGGATCTCAGGGCCTTTGGTGTCAAGAGCTATGGCAACGGGGCGACCAGCATGGCACTTCACAGCTTCTCTCGTGTTGTCGATAACAGACTGATGGTAGTCGTATGAACCATGTGAAAAATTCATCCGGACCACGTTAAGCCCAGAGTCACGTAGGTTGTTGATGGCATCGACGGAATTGGTCTTAGGGCCGATCGTGCAGATAATGGCAGATCGGCGATAATTACGCTCGGGACTATATGTAGTGTCAAGTGAAGCCAACCAGGCGACTCTGCCGCCGGTGTCGAGGTGGTCTTTCTGGGCCGCGGCCATGATGCTAACCGAGTGGGATTGACTAGTCGCCATTGTGAGAGATGTGTCGTGTCTGTACTGTCGAAAAAGAAAAGGGCTTTTAATAATGATTCTAGCTTATGGTGACCTGATCAGGTAGCTCGAGTAGTCTGAGGAATGGGAATGGTAAAAACAGACTCCTCTTCTGTCAACGGACGGTGAGGGGCAAAGGTTGAGAAGCTACCAAAACGGTGGGGGCTAGCAGTGGCAACAAGAAAAGGAACAAACCTGGGAAATTAGCTCATCAATAGAGCCGTGGGATGAATGAATAGACAGATAAATAGACTCTGCGTCAAGCTGCTGGATTTGCTTGAGGCAAGAGACTTTGGAAGGATGCGAGCGAGAAGGGCGAGCGAGCGAGTCCAGAGGAGAGATTGGGCGGGACAGTGAACACAAATGTCTTTGGTTGAGGGCCAACTTGAGGCCAAGCCATCAATGGTGGGGTGTTCCGAGTACCCACGTTACAGGTACCTACATTTGTACTCCGTTAGGTACATACATACCTAGGTCAACAGCAGCCTGTGCAGCCTGCAGAAAAGCTAGCCAACGCCCCACCCCTGCTTTGCCATTCTCTTGGCGCAAGGCGCATGGGGAATCCTAATACCTCCATTCGTCGTTGCCGCCAAGGATCAAGTGTCGTTTTCGGTAGGGGTAAAGGAGATCAGAAGTGACTAACTATGTACCTGGTAGATAGTGACTGAGTATGTAGGTAGGTACCTATAGTCAGTGATCCAAGACGATGGTATTTAAGTCAAGGACAGATCTGAGATGAGAGACCACAGTAACACACGTGCTGAGTCTCGTGCTGAGTTGATCATCTTTATCAAATTTAAGCCTGATCAGTGCCTTGTACATAGGTAGTACCTTCTTTACCAAGGTGCGACTGATTCTCGAAGTGGGCACTGTGGGAAAAATCCACTCAACGGCGTTCAAGACTTGCCCGCGATAGGAGCCGAAGGCTACATATTATTTGAGGCATTCGGAACATTGACGAATATTGTGCATTGTTTTTTGTACTTTGTGTGGTGTGGTATCACGGATACGCCGTGTGAACATAAATACATACGTCGCAGAAAATGCTGACCCACCATGATTCGAAACTTTGAATCAAGATGGTTACAACCACCAATTCCGCCTTGCCCCCGACACAACATGTTAACGCCAAGGGTTGCCAAGCTACATGTAGGTTGTCAGGAGTCAGTGGTGAATGACAACCTGCGGCACCTAGCTGACCTTGGACGAGAGATCCCGCATGAGATAATTTAGAGCCTGGTGTACTGACCACCCCCAATCGCCGTAATCGTCGCTTCAGTCTTCAACAAGTAACACGTTTATCAGTACTGTAGGCACGTCCCGCGCAAGACTATATACTTTCTATGGAACACCCGTGTCAGTTCTATCAGATCCTTACGGCCTCCGACGGGCAGGGATTCCATGTCTGAAGTTACTTGAAGCTCATAATCGAGCTATTTTTGGGGGCCGGTCGATAGGCTCGCAATGAAGCGGCCTTTGTCGCAGTCTCTCCGGCTGATGATGACGGCTGTATTCAATGTATCTCCGTCGCTCCTCGAATCGGCATTCAGCTATCTAGGAAGCAGTGAAGCACCCTGATGTATTCCAGAGTGACTGCACGTACAAGACGCATCGATTCAAGATGCCACTTCTGATATCAGTGGCATAACGAATACCGGATCGTTTCCGATTGCTACCGTGTCCCTACACAACGATATTGAGAGCAGCTACACGCGGGCTCCCGATCAACCGGGCCAGCTGAAGCAGGATGAGACCATACGGACCGTGAGAAGGCAATGATCGATGCATTAAAGAAGATGGCGCCCTGGAATGAGTGGCACTCCGATTGCAACGTACCTGCAAAAACGGTATGACATGACTCCTTGCAAAGAAGGGGGAGTGACCAGATACTTCTCAAACTCCCGTTCACAGACCTCTTGAAGTTGCTCAAACAGCTCACTTTCTTATCCTTGGGTCACACCATCGCCTAATCATTAAGGCCGAGGAAAGAGAGCCTTGGCCTAGGCACCCGATCGTATTGCCGTGATCCCACGCTGCTCGACACGGCGTTTAGTCTGGAGCACTGCCATTACAAGGTGATCGATCGGCGCCTTTAGGGCAGTGCATAAAGCGACATCTTTCAGCTGCGGAATTCGTCAACCCGGATTAGCCTCCCATGCCATCTACGACGACTAATATCACGGCTACTGGCGAAGCTCTCCGATAGTCGAAGGATCACGGGGATGCGCATGAGACTGGCATGCAGATGCATCGCGCGTATCAACAAGCGGCGTCTTCTTTGGAAAACCCTTTCGAGGAACTTGAAGGCGCCAGATACATTACCAGAGCAGAAAGTCGCGAGCTCGTGGAGCTCAGATTTGGTGATCGCTCCAAGTCAAGACGAGGACGACGCTGGCATCGACATTGGCGCACACGGCGACAATGTTAGCGTAGGATATTGAGATGCTGTCGCGGCAACATCTTCCTTACAGACTATAGATGAATAATGCATAGAAACATGTATAAATTATAATATATTCCTTTCCCCCTTATCCCTCACCTCTATGGATTACATCGGCCCTTGCGACATACATACCCAAAGTGTCGGGCTGATGACTAAAGCGCCGATTGCGGGGGCTACAGCGACCGGTTATGGGGCAACTCCGATGAATGATTGAATCGAGGTCTCCGTTGTAAAGCAACCGCTGCCGTTTTTATGACGGAACGTGTTACATAGCCTATAGGCAGGTTACCTCATACCTATTATCTATAGGCACATAGTTTAGTTTTTTTTAGTTTTCTTTGGAGTTAGCCGTTGATACATATATACATACATACAAGGTCCTTTCCGGCGGCCCTACGCTGCGCTCTGGGGCCGGGACCTTGCTTCGCGTCGGTCGAGAAGAGCGGTAGAAGGGCGGTGATTTCTGTTATGTACTTAAAACTCTTCTTTCGCAGGGCTTTCGAATTGATTTTCCCGTGATCTTCGTCGATTGGTCACACACCTTTGTGAGCTTTATCGCAGCGCCGTTGAGCTGTGTGAGAGATACGGTATGTAGATTCTTCTTCTTGTACGGAGTACATACCTACCTACATATATACCTAGAAATCATGTAAGCCATCCGCGCTTGAGCTTGCTTGACTACATGTAACTTCCAAATTGTTTCAACTTTCTCTTTTGATCATTTCGGGGCTAGACTAAGGTCATGTTCTGAATACAATCTCGCGGCTGCTCTGCTACATATAATAGATTATATACTCCGTATGTACGCAGAGCTTTCATTTTTTTGCACGGCTGGGCCGCCCAACGGAGCCGGTTCTGCCCTCAGACAAGTTTTTCTTTCCACTAACCCCACCAAAAATCAGCCAATCGCCAAAAGAGCGGGCTTTCGTCTCAACCTTCTCCATTCCCCATCTTCTACAACCCCTTCCACAATCTTTTCTTCCATTCACCATACCATCGCTTGCTATCACACTCCGAATTGACAAGCAAGTAAAATGGCTGAACCGATTCGAAACAAGCGACCCGATCTAACGGCACCGTAAGCGGCCTGCTAATACCCGATGATACGATTTCTCTTGTAGTGCTAATCACCCCACCTCCAGCACGCCGCAAAACACTCCGGCTACCAATGCGCCAATATCTTCCCATGCTCAACAGCCTGGCGTAGCCAGCATCAAAGAAGGTATGAATATTCTCCAGTGCCAATTATGTCGTCGAACCTGTAGTCTAACTATGCCGCAGAGGAAATGGACCGCGCCGCAGCTGCCGCCATTTTTGCTCAAAACCCCAAGCTGGTGCAGATGATTCACGGCCGCTTAGGCTCACTCATCGGCCGCTCTTCTGGGTACATCGAATCTCTTCCGCCTCCTGTGCGCCGCAGAGTGGCCGGGCTTCGAGCAGTCCAGCAAGAACACTCGAAACTTGAGGACGAGTTTCAGAAAGAGGTGCTGGAACTTGAAAAAAAGTACTTTGCCAAGTTCACACCGCTCTACGAGAAACGTGCCGCGATCGTCAACGGAAAGGCAGAACCTACGGAGGACGAAGTCAAGGCTGGCGAGAATGAAGAAGAAGTGCAGCTCCAGGCTGAAGGTAGCACCGATGCCAATGCACAGTCAGAGAACGAAGCCGCCGAGGACGTGGCCGGTATTCCCGAGTTTTGGCTTTCTGCCATGAAAAACCAGACCACACTTGCTGAAATGATCACGGATCGTGATGAGGCCGCCCTCAAGCACTTGACTGACGTTCGCATGGAATACCTTGAAAAGCCTGGGTTTCGCCTCATCTTTGAATTCAGTGAAAACGACTACTTCAGCAACAAGGTTATCACCAAAACGTATTTCTACCAAACTGAGAGCGGCTATGGTGGCGACTTCATTTACGATCACGCAGAAGGTGATAAAATTGAATGGTATCCTGGCAAAGATTTGACAGTGCGCGTTGAAGCCAAGAAGCAGAGAAATAAGAGTAGGTCCTACAGTCCTGTGATAGCTCGATCCTCCACTGTCCATAGTTCTCCATTGGAACATCCTACTAATAGTAGCTCAGATACCAATCAAACCCGTATCGTGAAGAAGACAGTTCCGACCGAATCATTCTTCAACTTCTTCTCCCCACCACAAGCCCCAAGCGAAGGTGATGATGGTGATAATGATGATGCGGTAGGCGACATAGAAGACCGCCTGGAACTTGACTATCAACTCGGCGAAGATATCAAAGAGAAGCTGATTCCCCGCGCAATTGATTGGTTTACCGGTGAAGCTCTGGCATTTTACGACGAAGATTCTGATGACGATGGGTTGGATGGTGAAGATTTCGACGACGACGATGAGGATGAGGATGACATGAGTGAGGATCACGACGATGAGGAGGAGTCTGATGAAGAGGTTAGTCATTGGAATGAAAGGCCTACCTCGATTATAAATCAGCTAACCATACTTTCCTAGGACGAGTCTGGAAAACCTAAGCAGGAGGCTGCTGAATGCAAACAAAGCTGAAGAACTATCTATTTCTCAGTAGGTTGCTGCTTCGGGTGACTTTTTACTTGTTTGAATGTGGGTCTCAATTCTTGTGGGAGCTGATGTTGGGTGACGAGTGCATAAAGAAATAATAATCAGCGAACAAGTCAGCACCTGGCTCGGCTCTTATTGTCAAGCTGCGGCGCAATGCCGATAGTAGTACAGGTATTTGAAACTTTACGGGATAGTTCGAGAGCTCTGTATTTATGTAATAGACACGCAAAAGGGGCGTATGTATTAAGAACGGGCAGATGTTTATTTTCCCTCTTATGGAAGACGGTCGTAATGATTGAGATTTGTTGTAAAGCTGCGGTATGCATTATTACTGCGTAGTAGTCAGTCAAGCCTCAAGATGATGACAAGGTCCTGATAAGCAGTACTCTGTACAGAGGCATATCTTAGGTACATATACATATCCCTCGTACATACCTTGGTATGTATCTCCTACATACGTAAGTACCTACGGAGTACGGCCCATGATGACTCTGTAATAACCGCGACACTCCCCGCTTCGGCTGTATTCCGGCTCAAGATCACTGATTCAGGCGGGGAAATACGTATGTACATACCTTGTGACAGACAATATGTACACATACCATTAACTCTTGAGTGAGCTGAATCCTGACTCTTCAACTTCATTAAATTAATTGACGTCGCATCTCACGCTTCGAGGCGGTTTACATGTCGTCGGACACCGGAGCCAACCAAGCAGCCGAGCTCGAGAAGAAATCCCGGTAGGCCTCAGTCCAGTCCGTCCGTGAGCGATACGACGCTCCCTCGGACTCGCTGCAGCTGGCCTCGAGTCAAGCAAGCCGGACGCAGCCGACTTTTGAAGCCAAGCCTATGCAAAATCCAAGCCGTCGTTTCCGACTGTCACAGTACGGTTAGATTCGATAGAGGCATTAGGAGCCTCGAAGACACTGGAATACGGCACACGCGAAGCGAGGGACAAGGCAGAGGTGGGACATCGCGACGTCTTCTTCCATCAATGCTGCGACAGCACTAGACCGTTCATGCAGGCCCTGACCACGATCGGCGAGGCTGGGGAAGTTGAGTGAGGTTTTCCCGGTTACGCAACCGAATTAGTATGCATTGGAGTTCTCTGCCAAACCGCGAACTGTGCATCATGATAGAAAACAATAGAAGATTATGATAGGATTCACCGGAGTTGCAGCATCTGACAAATTTCGAACTCAGATGCCCTGAGGTCCGATGCAACGTGGTGGAAATCTTGAGATATGTTCACTAAACAAATGAATGAGGAAACAAGCCTGTACCTATGTGTCTGGATGTCACGGGCTATCTGTATGGAGTATGGACTGAGTGTCAACAGCCGCCTGATTATGTACTCTGTACAGAGCATGATTAAGGAAAGTAAACGAAGGGCAGAAGCCTATGGGTAAACAATCACTCCACGCGTCTTTTCCTTTTCTCTCTGACTCTCTATAACCAGTCAACTTCGTTCGAAGCGATGACTAGCGGTCGGTCTATCCAGATTCTAAAGTCTTAAGCTGCTTGTTGTTTAGGCCAATCTAAGAAAAGGGGGCAGTTCTGTTCCAAATCATCTTTTCAAGTTTGAAAGACCGATATGTAGCGCTAGCACATAGCAGCTTCCTTTGCGGCTTTTATAAGTTGGTTCGATAACATGGTCTTATGAAGAAGGAAATGTGTCTATTTTCTTGAGATTTCAGCAGATGACATCACCCCCAGAGTCGTGGAGGTTGGTGTTGTCTCGCTGCATCCATTTATTGCATAAACACGATCTATGTACATACCACTCGATTGGGAGCTTTCGATTCGATTGTCCAAGCTCCGATACACTCATTTATCCTATTGGCTAATCAGCCTCAGTTCTCTTAGCTTCGTTGAGGTAGCGACTCGTGAGCATATGCGCAATGTAGATTAATAACTTCGCTTTTAGATGTGAATGAAAACGCAACGATTACGCATTGAGCATTCAACCCATCGTTGGCTTTTTGTCAATGTGAGGATTGCAGTTTGGTTCTCTTCTAGAACGCACTCAATTTCAGATCAGTTCTAGTCTTTGGGATTGTGGCCTTCCAAGTTCCCGGAGCTTTGGACCCGCCCCCCTTTAATGTGCCCCGGCCGCTCCATGCAACGGAGCGGCGCCTAGTTGAGGTTTCCCTCAAAGTAAATCAAGTCCCGAATGACTTCCCAAACGTCGACAGAATCCCCCATAGCCTGCTGCGTCGCCGCCCATCGTTCCATATAGAGCTCTCTGCCCGGTAGCTCATTCCATGGCATCGACATTCGATGTTGGCACGAGGGCGTGGCAGCCTGACGCTGCCGAGGGCTGGGTGGCCTCGGAACTGGTTAGCAAACAGATCGAAGGAACCAAGGCTCAACTTGTGTTCAAACTTGAGAATGGCGAGGTGATTTTGCCCCCCCTATCATATCCAGCATTTCAATTGATTTTTACTAATTTGAGGCGCTCCTCATCAACAGACCAAAACAATTGAGGTTGCCGTCGAGGCATTGCAAAGCGGAAATGATGCTTCCTTACCGCCTTTGATGAACCCCACGATGTTAGAAGCCAGCGATGACCTCACAAACTTGTCTCATCTCAATGAGCCAGCAGGTAGAGACTCCGAATCCCATGCCAGATATGGGCTCGATGTGACAATCGTTGAACTAAAATTTGCTTAGTCCTACAGGCAATCAGACTACGATATTTGCAAAAGGAAATATATACTTATAGTGGCATTGTTCTTATTGCGACCAATCCGTTTGCTCGAGTCGACTCTCTGTACGTTCCAGGGATGGTACAAGTATATGCTGGGAAACAAAGGGCGACGCAAGCTCCGCACTTATTCGCCATTGCCGAAGAGGCTTTCATGGACATGATTCGCGATAACAAGAACCAAACAATTGTTGTTTCGGGCGAGTCGGGTGCTGGAAAGACGGTGAGCGCAAAGTACATCATGCGATACTTTGCAACCAGAGAATCACCGGACAATCCCGGCGCTCGCTCTAAACGTGGGACTGAGACCATGAGCGAGACCGAAGAGCAAATATTGGCTACTAATCCTATCATGGAGGCGTTCGGCAACGCCAAAACAACACGAAACGACAATTCCTCGAGGTTCGGCAAATACATCGAGATTATGTTTGATGATAAAACGAACATCATTGGTGCCAAGATCAGAACATATTTACTTGAGCGATCGAGGCTTGTTTTTCAGCCCTTGAAAGAACGGAACTACCATATATTTTACCAACTTGTGGCTGGTGCATCCGAAGCGCAAAGACAGGAGCTGGACGTTCTTTCCGTCGAACAATTCGAATATCTGAATCAGGGTAATTGTCCAACAATTGACGGTATTGACGACAAGTCGGAATTTGAGGCTACAAGGAAGTCACTACAAACCATTGGTGTTTCTGAAACGCAGCAAAGCGATATATTCAAACTGTTGGCTGGTCTGCTGCATCTCGGCAATGTAAAAATTACGGCCTCCAGAACCGAGAGCGTCCTGGCACCAACGGAGCCATCGTTGGAGAAGGCATGCACTATCTTAGGCGTCGATGCGCCTGAATTTGCTAAATGGATTGTCAAGAAGCAGTTGATCACCCGGGGTGAAAATATCACGTCAAACTTGAGCCAGGCTCAGGCAATCGTTGTTCGTGACTCTGTCGCCAAATTCATTTATTCCAGCCTTTTCGATTGGCTGGTCGATATTATCAATCACAGTTTAGCAACAGAGGAGGTTTTGAATCGTGTCACTGCCTTTATTGGTGTCCTCGATATCTACGGATTCGAACATTTCGCGAAGAACTCCTTTGAACAGTTTTGTATTAACTACGCCAATGAGAAACTTCAACAAGAGTTCAATCAGCATGTCTTCAAGCTTGAACAGGAGGAATACTTGAGGGAACAGATTGACTGGACATTCATCGACTTTTCAGACAATCAGCCATGTATCGACCTTATTGAAGGCAAGCTCGGTGTATTGTCGCTCTTGGATGAAGAGTCTCGATTACCTATGGGGTCGGATGAACATTTTGTCGCCAAGCTTTATCAGAACTTCGCGACCGACAAGCAACACACATTCTTCAAGCAGCCGAGGTTCGGCAAAACCGCTTTCACAGTCTGTCACTACGCCATCGATGTTACCTATGAATCGGAGGGTTTTATCGAGAAGAACAGGGACACCGTCCCAGATGAGCATATGACAGTCCTGCGAGCAAGCTCGAATTCCTTCTTGAAACAGGTATTGGAGGCAGCCTCTGCGGTCAGAGAGAAGGACGTTGCATCTGCTTCCTCAAACGCCGTGAAGCCTGCAGCTGGAAGGAAAATCGGCGTCGCCGTTAACAGAAAGCCAACACTTGGTGGCATTTTCCGATCATCGCTAATTGAACTAATGAATACCATTAATAATACAGATGTGCACTATATTCGATGCATCAAGCCCAATGAAGCGAAGCAGGCTTGGCAGTTCGAGGGCCCAATGGTTTTGAGTCAGTTGCGTGCTTGCGGTGTCCTGGAGACGGTACGCATCTCTTGTGCTGGATACCCAACTAGGTGGACATACGAAGAGTTTGCACTCAGATACTACATGCTTGTTCACTCCGGACAGTGGACATCTGAGATCCGCGACATGGCAAATGCTATTCTCACGAAAGCATTGGGTACCAGCACTGGCAAAGGACTCGACAAGTATCAGTTAGGCTTAACCAAGATATTTTTCCGAGCCGGCATGCTCGCATTCCTGGAAAACCTCCGAACAACCCGACTGAATGACTGTGCTGTTCTAATTCAGAAGAATCTAAGGGCAAAATATTATCGGCGTCGATATTTGGACGCCAGAGAGTCCGTCATACGCTCGCAATCTGCCGCCAGAGCATATATTGCGCGGCAACATGCGCGGGAACTGCGTACGATCAGAGCTGCCACGACGATACAGCGTGTTTGGCGTGGGCAGAAAGAACACAAGAAATTTTTGGCTATTAGAAAGGACATGGTTCTCTTTGATTCGGCAGCCAAGGGATATTTAAGACGAAAGCAAATAATGGAGACAAGAATGGGTAATGCTGCGCTGGTGATCCAGCGGGCCTGGCGATCGCGGCGTCAATTGCAGTCCTGGCGGCAATATCGCCGGAAGGTTACGCTCATTCAAAGTTTGTGGCGTGGGAAACGAGCTCGGCGCGGATACAAGAAAATTCGGGAAGAAGCCCGCGACCTGAAGCAGATTTCTTATAAATTAGAGAACAAAGTCGTTGAGCTCACTCAGTCGCTGGGATCAATGAAGGAGAAGAACAAAAACCTCGCTGGACAAGTTGAGAACTATGAAAGCCAGATAAAGTCGTGGAAGAACCGACATAACGCTCTTGAGGCGCGAACGAAGGAATTGCAGACTGAAGCTAACCAGGCCGGTATTGCGGTCGCCCGACTTCAGGCCATGGAAGACGAGATGAAGAAACTTCAGCTTGCCTTCGATGAGTCTACTGCTAATATCAAAAGAATGCAAGAGGAAGAGCGTGAATTAAGAGAATCACTTCGTCTATCAGCCACGGAACTGGAATCTGCCAAACAGACATGCAGTGAGCGCGAAAAGGACAATTTTAGCCTCAGACAAGAACTTGAGGCTTTACGTGATGCGCTCGAAGTAGCTAAACGCAGTGCACCCATGAACGGCGAGCTGGTAAACGGTGCTGTCCCTGTAACGTCGAATGCAGCAGGACTCATTAATCTCGTGGCTTCAAAAAAGCCGAAGCGCAGAAGTGCAGGAGCGGAGCCCAGAGACTTGGATCGCTTCAGTGGCGCCTACAATCCTCGCCCTGTCTCGATGGCAGTAACCAACACAGCTCACAGACAAAATCTTTCCGGCACAACTTATATTCCGGGCGTCGATAACATCGAATTGGAGTTGGAAACCCTTCTTGCAGATGAGGACGGCTTGAATGAAGAAGTGACTATGGGTCTGATCCGCAATCTCAAGATTCCGTCCCCTAACACCACCCCCCCTCCCTCTGACAAAGAAGTTCTCTTCCCGTCTTACCTTATCAATCTCGTCACGTCAGAGATGTGGAACAACGGCTTCGTGAAAGAGTCTGAGCGTTTTCTGGCAAACGTAATGCAGTCGATTCAACAGGAGGTCATGCAACATGACGGCGATGAAGCGATCAACCCTGGAGCGTTTTGGCTGTCCAATGTGCATGAAATGCTGTCGTTTGTGTTTTTGGCTGAAGATTGGTACGAGACTCAGAAGACTGATAATTATGAATACGACCGACTGCTGGAAATCGTCAAACATGATCTTGAAAGCTTGGAGTTCAACATCTATCACACATGGATGAAGGTGCTCAAAAAGAAGTTGCACAAGATGGTCATTCCTGCCATCATCGAATCTCAATCACTCCCTGGCTTCATTACAAACGAGAGCAACAGGTTCTTAGGCAAGCTGCTGCAATCCAATTCGGCACCAGCATACAGCATGGACAATCTCCTCAGCCTGTTGAACAGCGTTTTCAGAGCCATGAAAGCTTTCTATCTTGAAGACTCGATCATTACTCAGACCGTTACAGAACTTCTCCGCCTCGTTGGCGTTACAGCGTTCAATGACCTCTTGATGCGCCGCAACTTCCTCTCATGGAAGCGAGGATTACAGATCAACTACAATATTACCCGTATTGAGGAATGGTGCAAGAGCCACGACATGCCTGAGGGAACACTTCAACTTGAACATTTAATGGTAAGTTTGATATGGCGACGCTCAATAGCCTTTCTTGAAGAATACTAGTTGCTGACAGCTTTAAACTCTGAAGCAAGCAACGAAGCTTTTACAGCTGAAGAAGGCAACACTCAACGACATTGAGATCATCCAGGACATTTGTTGGATGTAAGTCCTCCATTTATTTCAAACTATATGTCCGGGAACTTTTTAACACGTGTTGTTCGTGAACATTAGGTTGTCACCCAATCAGATACAAAAGCTTCTCAACCAATATTTGGTCGCAGACTACGAACAGCCTATCAATGGCGAAATCATGAAAGCTGTCGCCTCCAGAGTCACGGAGAAAAGTGACGTTCTACTTCTACAAGCGGTAGACATGGACGACAGCGGGCCCTACGAAATCGCGGAGCCGCGAGCCATTACTGCTCTTGAGACATACACACCGTCTTGTAAGTCGAGCCGACTCCGCGGTGTACCTACAACCCAATCTTACTGACCTTTAATTTAGGGCTGCAAACTCCACGATTGAAAAGACTAGCAGAGATAGTATCTGCACAAGCTATCGCACAGCAAGAGAAGCTCGAGTCTGGCAATGGTGATTTTTCCGATGGACGAGATGGTTCCATACCTGAGGAAGCAGATGAAACGGCTATCGAGCCCTCTCATTAAACGATGCATATGTCAGATATGTGATTGATGTTTCCATGGTTTGCAAACGGAGGAGCATAGAATAGAGCTCTGTTGTTTTTATTCGATGGGAAATCTACGATTTAGACTATGTATGTAGTGGAGTAGAATTGTACTTGGGCTCGAATTGATGCCCGAGAGGCTCAGTGTATAGCCATGTCATAACATGTCCCGTGCAATGGCAGAAACGAAGCTAGAAGCGAGAATCGTTGCTTTTTATTTCTAGCTGAGAGTGATTACAATTGGCTCTTTCTTCACTTTTTGTTGAACCGTCAGTTGTAATACATAGCTTGTTTGCCATGCAATCCTGTCACTCATTGTTTCGATCTGGACCCGGGCCACCTGTTGGGAGCTCTGTGGTCCTTGCCAGTGTCATGATCTGGGCTTTCCCAGACAATGACAGCCAGATGCTCAACTGACAACGCGAGTCTGAAAGTGAGCAAGTCTAGGTAGTAGTTAGGTATTTGCACGAGTTGTCAGGAATGGACTGGGGCTTAGGCCCAGAGCCGGAGGGAGACCTTAATGAGCACCTCAACAACTGCCTAATCACCACCCCAATTTGAATAGCCAAACCGGCCCAAGACAGCTTCTTTTCAGCGCTCCAATTTCCATGATAAGTACTATAATTTGCCATACGTTGTATGATCCATACTTGAGCCTCATCTTTGATCCCTCATCCCTTCCAGCACGCGCTCAGCACCTCATGGATGATGGACGACGATAGAGGTACAAAGCGAGATGTGGTCAGCTACAGCATGATTGGCTGTGCTACAGACGCACCATACCTATTTAAGCAGCTTGGGGTGGTGATTAGGCAGTTGTTAAGATGGAGTATTGCTATTCGCGCGACACTTTTTTTCTAATCGCGCGACAACTCCACTATCTTAGATCCTGCACCAAACACTCCATCGCCGAAAGAAGCTCACGCCAT
>SRPP01000334.1:0-28002 GCA_018360055.1 Claviceps monticola
AGGATTCGGTGTACACGCCTCGTTGTCAGTGAGGATTCACTGCTAGTCGATTTGGCTAATCAGAGTGAAGGAGATAGACTGAAAATACTTCGTATTTTCAACAAACTTGAACCATCTCACGACCAGCACCGATTGCAATTCGCACCAACTAGTAACTGCACCAACGGTTACATACAGCACCAACCTGTGTCCACCAAATTCACGCCCAGACCAAAACACCACGCAAAGCAATCACCACAAACAAGCCCTCCACGCAAGAAAAAAAAAAAAAAAAAAAAAAAAACAATCAGAACCTTCAAACAGCATCATGCTTCCCCGTCCATGCATCCCAGTCCTCACCTCCCCCCTCCGCCTTCGAAGGCTTCCCCTCTGCCTCCTCCTGCGGCCCTCTTCCCTCCACCCCCGCACCCTCCACAAGAACACAACCAAAGACCACGATAATCACGACCCCGACCCCCAACCAGAAGACGCCGAACAAATGGACTCCTCCTTCCAAAAAGGCGGAAATACTCCCGAGGCAGCCCGCGAGAGAGCCTCACGCGAGTCCGAAGACGGGGCCATTGATGTACTCGCGCTTCGAGGCGCGGATCACAAATTGAGCAAGCCGCAGGGAGACGAGGGGTCCAAGGGGTACGGCGCGGGGAAAGAGATGCGGAAGGGGGGTAGGAGTGGCTGGGGAGGCACTACGAAGAAGGGAGGCGGTGCTTGATATTGATGCTGTTCAGTGTGTACAGTTGTCAGTGTAAGCTGCTGCCTGTCGAAGGCTGTGGGAAATCGGGATCATGGGTGCCGTGAGATGACGTTTGATGCCGTTGAATCTTGATGCCATTGATGCCCATTGCCCGTTGGGTGCTACTGTATCTAGAATTCTAGATGCCGTTGAATGTCGCCTGGGATGTTCCAAACTCCAGTGCGTCAGGACGGGCCGGGTCTCGACTCTCCGGATGGCGGTGGCTGTTATTTGCGAATGTCTGCTCTCTATTCATATTCTTATTGATGGCCTTGGTATTGATCGTGCTTTGTTCTTGAGGCCGCCGCGTGCGTGCTGCAGCCTGCGGTGGCGTACCTAGGTCCTATATTGCGTCGTGCCGCGTGCGATCTTATTACTCTCGAGTGAGTCGAGTCTCAAGGTCGCATGTAACGTTACGGTTGACCACTGCTTAAATAGATTCTGGCTGTTGGAACTTCTAAGTTGTACCTAGCGCACTGAATGATAAAAGTTGCAACGTCTCGACTGGCCAGTGGCCACATCGCTTTCTGCATCATAAAGCTGGAGTCAATTGGTTGACTAATGCGTACTTACAAGTTACAGTCTTACTACAGTAACTACGTACAGAACTTTGAAGAGTCGACTTGCTCAACTTTGCCAGCCGTTCAGCTTTACAGTAAATTCATTAATGTGAATGATTTACTTTTGTTATTGCTTGTATAACGTATCTAGCATAAAGGTCAAATTTCAGACTCTAGAGCGTCCTCTGACGGTTGACCTCGAGTCCTCGACCGTACGGCGTACATCATTTTGAGAAAAAAACGACAGAGTCTATGTATCTTGCATCTTGCATCTTGCATCGTGCCACGTGGCACGTGCATTCGTGTCTGTCTTGTTCACTGGAGAAGAAGAGACAAGGTACATATGGGGGAACACGTCATCACGATTCGATCGTAAACCCAAGTCTCCAGACTCCAGAGGCTCATGCCACATGGTCTCTGGCGCGGTGACCGGAAGTGCAGAGTCCCGTACTCCGTATCTACTTGGGTACTTCCGGTTTCAATATACCTAATATATATACAGAGATCGGAGGCTTTCGGAGCGAAGGCTCATTTAGCCATTAATAGGCGATGAATGGCCCCGCGGGCCGCATCTAGGCAAATAATACCTAGTAACCTACCTGGTAGCTATGTATGTTGTGTATGTTGTGTATGTTGTGTATGTTGTGTATGTTGTGTATGTTGTGTATGTTGTGTATGTCGTGTGTGACTGTGTGTGACTGTGTGTGACTGTGTGTGACTGTGTGTGACTGTGTGTGACTGTGTGTGACTGTGTGTATCATGTATGTACATACAATGTACAAATGTCAAAGAGGCCAGAGATCAAGAACCTCAAGCACTCATTCTGTGCCCTATCTCGGGATTTTCCCCAAACTAATCATTAAACTTTGCCGAGGAGAGAGTCAGGGACGGATGGCTCGGAATCCGGATATAAGTCACTGGTCAGTTCAAACAACAACCCATAAGGGTCAATGGTCAATCATGGTCGGAAAAAGTGACTACCTACGGTACTGTACAGTGATGCCACCTCATCCAGCTCTAATTTACAATTTAAAATTGGAGATTGGAAATATTGGTGTATCTTTCAAGTTTCATATTGTGTTACTGTTTACAGATAGACCAAATGCTTCAGAAGTTCGGTAACTTCGGTTACGGATTAACGACGAAGAACCAAACAAAGTCAAAAAAGAAGAAGGAAAAGAAGAACAGGAGGAGGACTTAGGCTGGGAAGGAGAAGCATTCGAGGGCGGCTGAAGATAATGGCTCAGAGCCTCAGTGCCTCAGTGCAGCCCCACTGCCCACAGAGATTTGCTTTAGACAGCACCGAGTCCGACTGTCCGACTGTCCAACCTCTCATCGAAGACGACGAAGACTCGCGATGAATCATGATGCATCATGCCGTGCCCCCAAAGCCATAAATAATCACTATTAATTACAGTGGCTAGTCACCATGATCCGTCATCTGACATCAATGATCATCATCGTGACATGGCCATTCTCCTCAATGACTCCCACCAGACTGGCAGAATGTATCTTAAGAAGATCAGGGAGTGTTGGCGGATACAGATAGATCTCATCGCCCTGATCGTCGGGAGACTAGGTATTTCGCCGTGGTGCCGGCCAAGAAAATCCTCTTGGAAAAACTACTCCGTACAGGAACTGCCTAAATGAACTTAATAAAGTTATAAACGACAAACGTGCATACCCGCCCAATAGACTACGGAACGACCGGAGATGTCTGATGAATAGGCTAAATGGAGCTAAAGTCTATTCTTGTATGTATTTTGAAAGGATTACTTCCTGTCAACCATTAAGACCCTTGTTACATGATCTTACATCATCATATTCTGTACAGACTCCAGAGTACAAAGTGTTGTTCCAACTTCCAACTTCCAACTTCCAACTTCCAACTTCCAATGTCCAATGTCCAATGCCCAATGCCCAATGCCCATACCAGTCAGTATGCACTATGCGGCATGCAGTCCAACACATAACGCCGGGGCCCGGCGGCCGCGTCAACAGTCAGGTTACTGTCAGTTGCAGCTTGCCTCCCCCCGAACTACTTATGTCCTGACTGGCAAACATGCGCTTCCTGCACCGAGGCCTTAGGGAGTTGCCATTCATGACAATCTCTGTCTTGAAAACCCCACACTGCGCAGCCGCCTCGGCTCGGCGGAGTGGATGATTGGTGAACGAGAATTTGGCAATCATTCACACTGGCGACGATTCCTATGAGCCCAGGCAAAGGATAAGCAACGAATGAATTTTGTGTGTTGCCCCCAATTTCTCTGTGATTCGTGGTTAGTGCGAGTCCCGGCACATAGATAACATCATACATGGTAAGAACGTAGCGTCGTAGAGCGGCTTCACTGTTCAGTAGGCTGTAGCTACTCATGTACACAGTACTCCTTAATCTTATTGAGCATTGACACCGACACCATCCATGATGTACATGTATGATGTTGCTGTACGTTGAAACGTTTATGCAAGAGGCAGCGACTTACGTTTGCACACAGCAGTACTCAGTTCCCCGGCTTTCCAGCGACTGAGCTCCAGGTTCAAGCGGGCTGGCACAGGCACGGTATGCCTCGAGGGTAGATAGGGCAAAGGTGCCGAGGACGGTGCTGAACTTCATATTGTCGTATATATGTAATATGTATGTAATATGTATGTAATATGTATGTAATATGTATGTAATATGTATGTAATATGTATGTAATATGTATGTAATATGTATGTAATATGTATGTAGAACAATTGGACGAGGTTTTCTTCGTGGTATCTTTTGTGAATTAAAGTAAGTGGTTGGGAATCTAGCACATATGATGCCTGAAGTGGAAAGCAGCGCATCATGCATACACGATGAGCGGGAGATAGGCTTTTATACCTAATTGCACCTTATAAATTACATACCTGATTGCATACATACTACATAGTGGAACATTCTTCGAGAATCGAATGAATCCGATCAATTACCCTTATTAGGCTGTCTAGACTTCATCTTACATGTATGTATTCCGACTCATCCGGTTAATTCGGCCATTGTGGTCTCCTCGCGCATTGCTTTTGTGTGACCTCTAACTAGTTAACCGGTCGCTCCGGCACTGCACAAAAGAGTGGGCGCAGCCGTCTGGCCACTGTTCTGTGCTTGTAGATGCCCCTGTACTCTGTATACCCTGCGATACTCCCGCACTATGTACCTACCTAAGGTACCCCCCATCGACCACCCGACCTGTCATCACAGTGGGATTACGCTCGTAACACTGTGCCAATTCCCCCCCCCCCCCCCAAAAAAACAAAAAAAAAAAGAAAGAAAAAGGAAAAAAAAAAAACATGGAGACCTTGCTATCATCTGCTGTCCTGTGTCCTAAAAATGCAACACAACGTGGCCGAAACTGAACGAGATACGTGTTGATGATCTCGACTCCGAAGACTGGAGGCATACATGATATGATGATACGACGCGTCTGGAGAGAAGAGCGCCGTAATCTCTTTAACGTTATAATTGAGCCCTTTGGTGATGAGCTACAAAAAGAAAAACTACAAACTGCCTCGGTAACGACGCTATTGCTTTTATCTGGGGGGAATCTGAATCGAATTTGTGATAATAACTCAACGCAGCTCATCTACCAAGTTCCAACTTTTAACTTTCAAGTTCTAACTGGTTAGCACACCGCCATTCTAATTCTACCTTGTTTGATTAGTGACATGGAGGTAGCCTGTAGGTGAAGAAATGTAGCGTGGGAGCGAACCATGTGTCATTGTGTCTAGTCCCAGATACTGCTGAGTAGCCATGACATTCCATCACCTCCAGAGTCCAAACTAGGACTATCTAATTCTACCGACAAAATGGGCAGGCCGCAGAGTTTGCGGTATCAATACTGTCGAAGATTGATGCTCCTAACATGACCGGTGGTAAGCGTCCGGCCTTTTCTGCGATGGCGTCTTGGCTCAAAGGGCTACTCCAGTCTTTGAGGGGGGAAACAACCCCCAATTCACGACGTTTTTGAACTTCCACGTCGTATTGTGAAATCTTGCTCGACCTCCCGCTCCAGCGTATCTTACCCAGCGTTTCTACGCGCCCCCTTCGATTCCACCGCTGGCATGTCTTCCTCGTATACCCGTATACCCGTATATTCGTATACTCGATAGGGAAGGCTCCTTTGCTGTCCCATAGCCACTGCAGTAACACTCGTATTTGCCGCGAGGCTATCATCAGTCTACGATTGGTTATTGGGCTCCTCTGCGAGCCGTTTCGTCATTCTTGCCAGGCATTCCTTTTTTTTTTTTTTTTTTTTTTTTTTTTTTTTTTTGATGCGCAACGTCTTATTCGCCTCCTCGATTTGGTGATTCAATCCTTCTTTTTCATCTGCGTCCCGCATCTCGATCTAGGGCTTCGGACGACTGGGGGGTGATTCATCAATCGGGGTCTTCATCGCTCTTTCGGTGCGATCGTCAAATTTGTCGTCGGCGTCCGGCATGCCTCATAGAGTCTCCCAGTTGTTTGGTTGGCGACAAGTTACAACTCATGCCGAGTAGAAGAAGCCGCAATCGCAACTTGTCAAGTGTCACTGCAAGGGTCTTGCATTGCAATCTTTGAATCAATAGAGATTTCGTTAGGTAACACACACTTGTCCCTGAAAGAATCCTTCCTTTGCTGCTTACATTTCAGGAACAATTTCGACTGGAAACGAAACTTGGTGTCCGTCAAAACTCACAGTTCTCCCGAGGATGGATTGCACCGCAGCTTGTTCATGTTTTTCTCTTTCATCTTCGATGGTCTTCGGAGGATCTCATGTATTTAAACTCCTCCGATCTACGAAGTACATACACTGATTTTCAGTCACGTCTTCTAGGTACCTATGTACTCATCCTTGTTTGAGTCTCTTGGAGTCCAATTAGGAGTCAGGAGTCAGGAGTCAGGACTTGACTCTCTCTTTTGTTTGTGTCGAGTAGTACAGTATCTGTCAGTAATTCTGGGACTACCTATGCATAATGTGACCCATTCTCCTTCTCTTTTCTCAGACTTCGTCTAGATTAGGTATGTACCTACCTTAGATACTCCGTAGGTATATAGTGCATATGTATAATTCGTCCCCAATGACTCAATTCAATGAGGGATCCCGCTGCACAATCTATCTTCTTACATAAATAGGTGGTAGGTAGAGAGAGAGTACTTCAAACGAGTCGTCAATACGCATATCAATTATTATCAATACGTATATTGGCCGGCAAAATCGTAAGTTCGTAACAACATATACACGAAAAAAGAAACTGATTAATAAGCCACCTGAGCAGCCAACCCATCCAACTCCCTCTCCCAGCACCGATGCTGGCTCATCGACCAAACAAACTGATCCAAGAAATGCTTCGCATTCTTCGCCGCCGAAATAACCTCCTTCAAACCATCCGGCTTGGGATTCCGCAGCGTGACTACACCATAGCTCAACACAGACTCGCTATCCCCAGAAAGCTGCACCTCCGGCAGCTGCACTGCGCGATTCACCAAGTCGACGGCCTCTCCCGTGGCACCAATCGTCTTGAGATGTCCAAACGCTTCCCGGACATAGTGCGTGACACGGCCCATCTTGATGAGGGTATCCACCGATTGCTTACCGCCGGGAATAAAGACGGCGTCAAACATTGTGCTCCGCTGCCCTTCAAAGTGGTGGTCTGGCATGACACCCTTCGCAGACGCCTTGTCCTCCCCGGCGGCAAAGATGGGGGAGCGACGCGGGCCAAGAACAACGGGAATCGCCTGTGCGGCTTTGAGAGCGGCGACAATGGCAGTGTAGGCAATGGGGTCGTAGCCGTCCGCAATGAGAATGGCGACTTTGCGCGTCGCAATGATGACGCGTTCCGGCACAAACTCCAGCTGGCTGAGCCTAACCGTTTTCTTGCCGTGGGGTTTTCGCGGCGACCCTGAAGGGCTAGGCCCTCCGACCATGGTGGCGACAGATTGCGCGAGGTCCAAGTCGATCTCGGCGAGACGCTTAGTTAGCCGCTCATAAACGATGGGTTCCTCACAGTGGTCCAATTCAAACGACAGAGCCGCTTTGATATGGCTCTTTTCCACATCGGACATGGAGTTGTAGAACAACTCTGCCTGTGAAAAGTGCTCCTTGAACTTCTCGCTCTTGCCGCGAACTTTGATGCCTTGAACTTTCTGGGGATAGTCGACATATCCACCTTCTTTCTCGGTTGCTGCAGGCTGAACGTCGAACCGGTTGGGCCAATAGTTGACTTTGCCCTTGGCAATGGTGTGACGCATGGCGCCGTCGCGGTTGAAGTTCATGACTGGGCAAACGGACTTATTGATGGGAAGTTCCTGCCAGTTGACGCCAAGTCGGCTGAGCTGCGTGTCAAGATACGAAAAGTTTCGACCCTGCAGCAGCGGATCGTCGGAAAAGCCGATGCCAGGCACAATGTGATTGGTACAAAATGCGACCTGCTCCGTCTCTGTGAAATACTCATCCACGTTGCGATTTAGCTCCAACTCGCCAATGTACCGGATAGGCACAAGCTCTTCCGGCCAGACCTTGGTAGCGTCGAGAATATCAAACTCGAAATCGTCTTCCTTGCCCTCGGGAATAACCTGGATACCAAACTTCCATTTAGGGAACACGCCGCTCTCAATGGCCTCCATCAAGTCCTTGCGATGGAAATCCGGGTCTTGCCCCGCAATCTTGAGAGCCTCGTCCCAAACCAGTGAGTGTACGCCCAATTCTGGCGTGAAGTGGAACTTGACAAAATGCCGCTCGCCCCTGGCGTTTTGAAGGGTGTACGTGTTGACACCAAAGCCCTGCATCATTCTATACGAACGGGGAATCGTCCTATCTGACATGGCCCACATATACATGTGCGTGGCTTCGGAATGCAAGTACATGAAGTCCCAAAAGTTGTTGTGCGCCGACTGCGCTTGTGGGATCTCGCAATCGGGCTCCGGCTTGCCAGCGTGAATGAGGTCTGGGAACTTGATGGCGTCTTGGATGAAGAAGACGGGGATGTTGTTGCCGACAATGTCCCAGTTGCCCTCCTTCGTGTACATCTTGAGCGCAAAGCCCCGGACATCTCGAACCGTGTCTGCAGAGCCTCGGCTGCCGAGGACCGTCGAGAACCTTAGGAAGACGGGCGTCTCTCGAGACGTGTCTGTGAGAACACCGGCGTGCGTGACGTCTTGGGCAGATTCAAACAGCCGAAATGTGCCAAAGGCTCCAGCACCGCGAGCATGTACCACACGCTCTGGAATTCTCTCGTGATCAAATCGATGGATCTGTATTGATTGACGGTTAGTGCCTATTGCTTTGACCCGCCGTTACACTATTTCAGAAACACACACCTTTTCGCGACCGAAGCTGTCTTCCAGCAGCATGGGCCCGGTCTTGTCGTTTGAAGTGACAGTCAGCCAGTGGTCAGTGTTGGACTGCTTTGTTCCAAAGTCTGATGTGATGCGGTCATCCTTTGTTGGCTGTACCATAGAGGCATTGAGCTGGTCCTCCTTGGCTGATTTGGACGCCATTTTCGACGGTGTTGAAGATGCAGAGACGAATTCGAACTGAACAGGACAGGATTGGAATGGCCAAGTCGATCAAAACCTTAAGTACCGCCTGTAGGTCAAGTAGCGTGCGTCGAGCTCGTGTTCCATTGTCGTCCAATGTGAAGTAGGAAACCTGAATACAGTATGGCAGCATCATTGCACAATCCATGACATCAACCATATTGGTGTCGTATTGGCTAAGCCATTGAAACAGTCTGTGGCGATAAGTGGTCGAGTGGACGACGCCGTTGAGTATTGATGGTGTGTTGGCTTATTAGGGCCATGTGGCAATGGCGTCTCGATGCAGCTGCAGCCGTCCGGAACAAGACCTCCGCCCATACGCAAATGGCAATGGCTCCTTCTTCAAGTCGAGCATCTGTACCGCACAGCAGCTTTTCAGATTCGGACAATTGAACGATTGGACTGGACAGAGCTGCACATTGTATGTAGGTACAACGTACATACATAGGTAGGTATGTACATATGTATGTACATATGTACTCGTCATGGGATTTGGGGCTCCCAGCCTCCCACTTCATCTCCACTTCATCTGCATGTCTCTGCGCACGCGGCACGATTCTAGAAAGAGACTCTACGGAGTAGATATCCGGGATCCCATTTGTCTTTATCGGCCGAAGCTTTGTTTCTCGGCCGGTCCATTTGCATCACCGTAGCGCCAATCAAAACGCTGCCTTGCATTCTCTCCATGTTCTCTGTGTACATAACTACCTACAAGGTAGAAAAAAGGTGGATAAACAGGTAGTTACATAGATACCTACTCCGTCCCATATGTCCCTTGTACATACAACTAGATATATGGACACGATCGAAGGACCGAGCAGATCTGGCCGAATGGTGACGCAACCATCCGGGATTTACAGTCTTCCGTTCCGAGTCCTTGATGTCATGCGCGATGAACGCATCCATGTCCGATCTTGCCACTGTGCCTGGATTGGGCGTTGACCAAGAAAACCTCGCTCGATGTTATTAAGTTACTGATATGTAGTCGATGGCTGAACTGGGAGGCGTAAGTATAGGTACCTAACGTTGCGGAGCCCGAGGGGACCAGACGTCATTGTTGCGAACCTTGATAAGGCACGGCAAATAAACCGGGAACATACCCGAGAACCAAAGTACATACAAGATGCACGACTCCCATGCCTTTCGAATTCTCTTCCGCAACCATTCCTAATCTATTATCCGCCATTACCTGCTTTCCAATACTCTCGACATCAACCACAGCCATCGACTAACACAGTTGCATCATCGACCATGGATTTCGTCAAGAAGGCAGCTGGGAGCGTCAAGGGCAACTCTGGCTCGGGACAGAATCCCCCGGCCGAGGGCGGCCAGAAGCAAGACTACGTTGACAAGGGTACGTTGCCCCTCGGCTCTGTTTTCTCGAAAAATCAAGCAGGATTTTTTTTTTGACTTGATGAGGTGCAGCCTTCAGCATGGGAGCCAAAAAGTCGGGCCACAACATCAACCCGAACACACAAGAGAAGATGACGGATGCAGGGCGCACTGTCTACGAGAAGGCGACGGGGTAAGTGACTCCAAATTCCAATGCGGCATGCATTGTGACGATGCTAACTGATTACAGCTCCAAAGTGGACCCCAAGATCTCCAACTAAAATACTGTATTTACAACTGTCATCAGGAATTAAGTCTTCAAACAAAGTTCTGTGACCGCTGCATCTGTGATCTCTGTTCTTAGTGATATGGAGTGACAAGTGCTGATGTACGGAGTATGTACCTTGCATGAAGTCGCCCTTGAAGTTTGAACGACCCCGCGCCAAATGGTGGATCCGGCGGCCCGCTCGGCAGCAAAGAAACCACTTGGCATTATGACAACTGTCTGGTTCATCCGTCCATTTGCCTTATAAATTCTAATCTCTCTTCAACTCCTCCTTTCCCGCACGTTCAACCACAAAAGACACCATGGCTCGCTTCATCCTCACCAAAGACCTCGTCCGCCGCGCCTTTTCCCACCTCGCCGAAACCACCGACACAAACTTCCGCAGCAAGTTCCTCACCGACTACCTCGTCCCCAACGTTGTCTGGACGTGTACCGGTAACGCGCACTCCCTGGCCGGCACGCGCCACAGCTTGAAAGAACATGACGAGGCCACCTTCCAGCGTCTGGGCAAGAAGCTGCGTGCACCCATCAAGTTTGCCGTGACGCGGGTGATTGTCGATGCGGAGCCTGAGGCCGATGGGTGGTGGTGCAGCGTAGAGACGCGCGGAGAAGCGTCGAGAACGACGGGCGAGGCGTATAATAATGAGTATCTGTGGCTGATGCGCTGGAATGGGGAGGGCAAGGTGGTCGAGATTCGAAGCTATTTTGATACGATGCTGTCGGAGCAGGTGTTGCTTGGGCCGTAGTTGAAAGTCACGCAGGAGTCGGGACGCAGCAGAGCAGGTCTTGATAGCTGGGGCCAAAGAGGGAAATGGAACAAATCTTGAGGAGTTTGCGCAGAAGAAGAGCAGAGCATCTGGATTGGGACGGGGAACAGGGGAAAGAGCATCATCATCATGCCTACATAGAGCAATGCCATCTTCTTTACAATTCCAGGGGCTTGGCTCATGTTCCCAACTTCCCCCGCAATCTACCCACCGCCGAGATATCCTTCCATGGCGTCAGTCTTATTTTTAGCTCCCCGCCACGTTCTGTTCCCATTATCAAATGTTAATTTCCATCTCTATCTCGGTGTAGCTACTTTGTTTCAGCCTACCGAGTACGTAGGAATTAGCTCCAAAAAAGCCACCCCTCGGACGCCACCCCACTACATACCTATCTATGTATGTGCATACATCTAGGTATACATACCCCGTAACGCCCATCACGAACACAAGACCTCGCCAACCTCCCAGACGCTCCCTCCCATCATGGTCAATATCCCCCCATCATGACAACAACCCCCGACGACAAAGCCATGACGGCCGCCCTCACCGCCATCCAGACCAAAACCACCGCCCTCGGCACCACAGTCTCCACCTGGAAAGGCCTCCTCCCCGACGCCATCCCCATCACCACCACCTCCGCCAACCTCCTCACCCAAATCAAACACGCCACCACCACAGCACAAGCAACCTCTACCCCCTTCACCTTCAGCGATGCCGTCGCCGTCGCCGTCGCCACGGGCCGCCTCTCCGCTGTCATGCAGACCACGCTCCGGATCATCATCGACAATAAGCCGCGCTTTGATAAGCTACTCATCCTGTCGCCTGTGGTGCTTCTCAATCTGGAGGGGCTGCGGCGTGCGACGACCGAGTTGAGTGCGGCGGTAGTGCGTAGGTTGCCGGGGGATTTGGGGCGTGTGGCGGGGGTATTGGTGAGGGGGATTGACGAGGCGTTTGGGGAGGCGATTGATGTGTATAGAATGTTTTAGGGGGGCGATTCGTGAGGGAGCATGCTACATACGTCTTGTTGTGAAGAGCGTGGAGGCTCTTAAAGCCCAATTTGTTATGCCTTCATGGGCTAATAGGGAGGGAATTTACGAAATTACGAGGCACATACTGCGATTGTGGCGTGTGTATACAAGACTGCCATGTAACGGATGTCGTTACATTATATATCTGAGGGCGCTGTAGGAGTAACTATGTATCATGAACTTGGCATACCCAGATGTCTTGATACATATACTGTATGTCAATGGGGAGACTCTTCCTACTGATCTACATCATGAAAGTAGACAGAACAACCTCCAGCCCACATCTGCCTCACAAAGCTCATGCATGTTTCCTTCCATCTATCGAACCAACGATCCATCTCCAGCAGATAGCCCAATCCTATATACATTCCGACTATATTCCTTCCCGTTCTCAACACCTCTGGGCCCTGCCATTCCCTCTTCAGCCTGCCTACTGCACCAGCCCGCCCTCTACATTCAAATCTCCCTCCGTCACCTCACACGTCCACCCAAACTCATCCGCCTTCTTCCCCAACTGAATCCCCTGCAAATGCGTCAACAGCCGCAAACAAAGCCGTCCCGCCTCCTCCTGCCCCTCCGGAATATACGTCACCGTATCACCCACCTCCGTACAACTCACCCTCGGCCCAGCCGGCAACCTAACCGCCCCCTTCCGCCGCGTGATACTCCGAATCGGCACCAGCGCCGCCGCCGTCCCTGCCGCAAAAACCTCCGTAAACTCCGGCAGCTCCCTATACGGAATCGAGCGCTTCTCCACAGTCCAGCCCCAACTCCGCGCAATATGCTGGATACTATCACTCGTAACACTATCAATCACGCACTTTGAATCCGGCACCACAAGCGTGACTTTCTCATCACCATCCGTCGTCGTCGTCGTCGTTACCTTGGCGCCGATGAAGCCCGATGTGCTAAACTCATCAATCTCTTGATGCTTCGCACTATCAAGGTGAAGAGTAATCCCGTAGCCATCCTGCTTAGCCTTGCCACTCCATTTCAGCACAGGTGCGTAGTTCCCGCCTACTTTCGCATGACCCGTCCCATGGGGAGCCGTGCGGTCAAAGTCATCCAGGATGAGGGCCTTGACGGGGTGAGACCCGTGGTATACCCCCGTGGGGATGACGAATACGCAAAAGGTGTATTCCTCAGGAGGGTCGAGGCCTAGCTGTGCGCTTGAGCCATACAGTTGGGGACGGATGTAGAGCGCTGCGCCGGTTTCGTGGGGGGGTACAAAGCCCGCGTTGAGGGCTACCGCGGCGCGGCAGGCTTGGATGAACATGTCGATGGGGACGGGGGGCATGGAGACGACTTCGGCGGAGTGTTGCAGACGGAGGGCGTTGCGGTCGGGGCGGAAGATGGTGATGGCGTTGTCGCCGGGGCGACGGAAGGCTTTGAGGCCTTCGTAGGCTTGTTGGCCGTAGTTTAGGGCTGGGGCCATGCCGTGGATGCGCATGAAGGGGTCTGGGATGAAGCGGAGGGGGGTCCATTGGCCGGTCGTTTTGGAGTAGGTTGATTCGATGTGGCCGTTGACTGTGGCAGTCCGAGTTAGCGTTTTCTTGTTCTTTATCGCCATGGAATGCAGGGGTCATGCTTGATACATAGAGAAGATATGGGAGGGAAACGGTCTGGGAGTTTAACGTACCCTCGCGGACTTTGAAACCCACGTTGGACCAATCGATGGTCGTCACCGGTGGGGGAGGAAAAGCGCCCATTTTGAGGTGTTCGGGGGATTCGGCGTAGGTGTAGGGGGCGCTGTAGTCACGACGCGATGATGATGATGATGATGATGATGATGATAATGGTGGTGGTGGTGGTGGTGGTAGTGATGACTGATCCTTGATTATGTATATAGAATACAAAAAGGAGAACTCGGTCTGCGTGGCACGGCGCAAGCTTATGTTCTGCCGGTATCGGACAGCGGGGTTCAATTTGACAACTCCGAACTCGTGATGGGTCGCCGCTCTCGGCTGCTCCACGAGGCATTACATCATGTGCACAAAATATCAGGATGAGATCGTCTGTGAACTATAGAACTATGTTGGAGCTACTAAGTGAAGTAGCAGGCTCATATTCACACATGTCTTGCTAAGAAGTTGCTGATGCTGAAGGTGAATGCCATGCAAGCCATTGCGAAGAAAAACGATTAGTGCAACGCTTAGGCGACTAACATAGAAACGAAGCTTGTAACGGGCCTCCTCTGGGGAGATCACCAACCACCCAGATGTAGAAAGCGAAACGAGAAAACGAGGTTGAGCGGCCAAGGGGCTCCTACAAGCGACGGCAAAAGCACAACGACCCCTCCCCCCCCTTGGCCCTCTACAGGCCTTGGTGGTGCTGCGTTCGTCTCGACTTTTGTTACCGGCCTTCGTGGAGCACCCCTCCTGGGTCGATACACCACACATGTTCGAGCACCCATGCAAAAAAGCAAGAATGCTCCAATGGCTCATATTCGACGTCGTTCGTATCTCTCATCCTATGCTGAAGAACATTGTGCTTACCCATAACAGTGTGCTTATCCATACGCCAGGCCATAATTCATTAAAAGTACAACAAACAGTCGAGTATTGCGCACTGTCAGTGGTTATAAGCTGGCAAGTCTCTGAAGGCAGCTGAGAACACCTATCACGAAAAGCGTCAAGTCAGTACATACCGGACCATGTTTCAAGCAGGTTGGAGAAATATGGTCACTTACCACTCACACCCTGCGTCAGGGTCGATGCTGCCTCTGTACTTCGATTGCCCAGGCTGGCCGTCACCACGTTCTTGACCGTGTCAGTCGTTCCGAGCCTGTTGGCCCATTTGAATACCTTTTCATCTTCGCGGCCGTCACCAACCACCATGAGGAAGTCGACCGGCGGCTTTGAGCTTCCACCATCTGCATCGGGCTGGTTGCTTAGGTGCTCAAAAACCTTTTGCGCGGCTGTGCTCTTGGTCCAGTCCATAGGTTCCACAGCAATAGTTCCATCGAGAACAATGGCGTGGACTTTAAGGGTCTCGCACGCATCGTTGACGTGGCTGGCACAGTCGGCTGCGAGACGCGCCGCAGCTTCCTGATCTTCAGCTCCGTCGTAATGGAACAAGACGCTGCAGCGGCGCTCCTCGACCTCAGCGCCTGGTGTTCGTTCCAGATAATAGCGAAGAATCTCCTTGACTGACTTCTTCCAATTGTCAATCTGCCTTCCGTCCGACATTTCAAACCATTTTTCCGAGCCGCAATCTTTGATGAAGCAGCCATTTTCGGCTACCAGACCCAGGCCGGGTACTCGGCGGAACACTTGATCCACTTCCTCGGGCTGGCGACCAGACGTAACGTACACGATGTTGCGTTCGTCCAAGAGCAGGTCATTCAAGACATCCAATACACGCTGCGGACTGACTGGGATGATTTTATTCACAGGGCCCCAGGTCACCAACGTGCCTTCGTAATCCAGCATGAATAGGCGACGGTTCGACTTCTCGTACAACTGGCTGACCTCGGGTATGGAAAGCCGAGGAACAGAGGTCTGGTCTCGCTTGTGCTGCTCATCATGGGCGCGGTCGAGATGAGACATCAGCTCGCCGAACCAATGAGATCCCGTGTGACGCTCAACAGATTCATGGAGCTTTTGCCATCGACGCAGCTTCTCGTCTGCACCCATCTCCAGCGCTTGCTTGATGGCATCCGCACACTGACGGTAGTCCCAGGGATTGACAGAGAGCTCGCTCTTGCCAAATAGCGAAGATGTACCAGTGAATTCGGACAATATCAGAGAGCCGTGCTTGGGGCTAGGAAGGATCTTACCGTCCTGGCAAAAGATGTACTCATGCGATGTCAAGTTCATGCCCTCCCGTTGGCTTGTGATCATCAGAGCATCGGCAATGGTAAGCAGAGCAAGGTACTGCGCGTAGTCTATATCCTGCTTGAGATAGACAACAGGTTGGTATGCCAAGTTGGCCCACGAAGAATTGACGCGCGTGACAATATCAGACACGGCGGCATCGAGGTCGCTATTTTGGCTGGATGAAAGAGCCACCTGGATTAGGACAGTATTCTCGCGCCACTCGGGATGCTTGTTCAAGAAGAGTTCGTAGGCCAGGAGCTTTTGTCGAACTCCACGAACGTGATCCAGCTTGTCTCGAGCAACAATGAGTCTCTTGTCCTTGTATCTGTCTTGCAAAATTCGGAGCCAACGGAGAACATCCTGCTGGCCGCGGCTCTTGTTCAGACTGGTGGGGTCGATTCCAATGGCCGTGTTGATCACGTCGACGAAGCGATCCTCCAGTTCTATACCCTCTGGTGTGGCTTCAACGCTGAGAATTCTGCTGCACGTTTGCAAGAAATGCCTCGAGTATTCTTGAATTTGGAATCCAACCAGATTGGCGCCGAGCATGCCGTCCAGCAGTTCCTTTCGCACCGCAAGACATCGGAACACTTCTGACGAGGGAAAAGCAACATGCAGGAAAAAGCCAATTTTAGCATCGGGCAGCTTCTTGCGTACCATGCCAGGTACCAGAAGAAGGTGGTAGTCGTGTACCCATATCACATCACCGCGTTTCCAGTTTTGTATAATCTTGTCGGCAAAGGCCTGGTTCACGTTGACGTAGTACTTCCACGAATGATCCTCGTATGCTTTGCTCTTGGGGTTATCTGGGATTTGATAGTGAAAGACGGGCCAAAGGATCTGTTTGCAAAAGTGCGTATAATGACCGTCGAAATCCTTATCTGAACAGAAGACTGTCATCATGCCGTAGTCATTTGCCATGGTGTTTTCGATATCTTCTCGTTGTTGTGTTCCCTCGAGCGCGTCAGTGGGCATACCCAAGGTGCCCACCCAGGTGTAATCGCCCAGTTTTCCATCGCGAGCTGCAGCTTCAGCTGCATTGCGCAGCCCTCCATTACCCTGATCGGCATCAACCACCCTCCAGGGAGCTGAAGAGAAGACCCGGTCATGGCTATCACTTCGAAAACGCGTCTTTTGATGGATCAGTCCGCGACGACTAATCCCTCGGGCCTTGTCCAGGCTCCGTTGGCGCTCAAAGAGTGCCGCCGGAGGAGGCGAGTTGGCTCGGGACAGAGGTTGATTGGCGCGCGCTCCCCAACGTGTTGCTAGATCGTCCGTCGAACTGAGTTCATGGGGGAACTGAATTCGAAATCCATCCTCGTTGGCGAAGGGATTCGGGGACTCGAGCTCATTGGTAGGTGTGAGTGGTGGGGTAATGACAGGTCGAGGGTCAAACAAGCTGGGTTGCGTCTCGATAGCCGGAGCAGCTTTTGTCGGGTTGAGAGAGGGTATGGTCGTTTTTGGCCGTCTGGTCAAAGTATTTTTACGTGGTGGAGTGCCCGGCAGATTGAATTGAATAGTTTTGGGTAGGAAGCTATGGCATCACACGCGTTCAGTTATAACCCTCGGTAGGTAGCTTAGAACAAAGGGCATCGGGACATATGAGCTTTGTAACGTACAGAGAGCATAAAAAGACAGTCATGATGTCTGGGGTTTACAGCGCCAGAAGAGCCGTCCTGTTGGATTCAAAATCGTTGGGGCAAAGACATCCAGATTACGATTGTATTTGTGAAGTCGAAGTGTGGTACGCAAGCTGGATGGTTCCGAGCGAGCGGGTAGCTATCGAATTTCAGTGGCGTAGTCGCGTAGGTGAGTGGCGTGTGTCCGTAGCTTAAGTTAATGGCTTATGTGAGTGGCTGAAGTCAAGTGATGGGAGCTCTGGACGGTTGAAAATCGTCAAGAGATGCGAGGAGCCTTTGACGATGCCTTGGGCGAGTCTCGGGAGTCTCGGGGGTCTTGGGAGTCTTGGGAGTCCTGGGAGTCCCGATACGACTGGCTGTGAAGTTTTGTGGTTGTTTATTAGAAGCAGGATCGAGTGAGAAGAAGCAACCCCGACCAGACCCGATCAGACCCGACCTCACGAATGCCTGCTGCACGCGGGGCCGGGAAAGATGCTCACTGGTGGGAGGCCGACTCGGGTGGGTGCATCAGCCACAGTAGCACCTGCCATCTGTCACCTCTATACTCCGTACTCCGTAATTAATTAACGTCACACGGGCGCCTCATGCAAAGCACAGGCAAGAGCTGTGGCCGTAGCAAGAAAGAGCATCCGACGGCAGAGTACGCAGCGCAGCCATTATGCATTTCGTTGCCGCAATAGCCGCCCAGCGCCGACCGTGGCTGGGCCCTGGCATGAGGACTTCAGCGAGTGCGAGTCGCAACGTATCTCAGGTTCTGCCGGGGGTGAGCGACGGGATCCTGACGTAGTTGTCGAGGCTGGAGATTTTGTTCCGCATCTACTTCCGCCCGTTGTCTTTGCCCGCCCTGCCAATAAGAAGCTGATAATGAGGAGCACGGACCGCCTCGCCTCGACCCCACATCCGTCCAATCAAATATGGCGTCACCGGTTTCACGAAGGCTGTGGCTTCCACCTTCCTTGAAACCTCGGGCCAAAGTTGGAACTTGGCACCCAACGTCACCCACGAGTAATTAGTGGGTACCTACTCCGTACCTAATGCCTTTGAGCTCGCAAAACGGGTTTCTGAACCCGACTTCCTTGTTATGTACAAGCACGATAATCATCAAGCTTCGTTAAGGCGATCCAGCCTTGACGCGTGGCTGCACATAAATTCTTTTTCCCCGGCCTCGCCGATTCGTCCAGGCAAAGTTGCAATCGATGGGGCGAAACGTCCAGAAGCAGCAGGACGCATAATCCCGTCGCCGATGCGATTTTCGATTAATTCAACTCATCAAGTTTCACCCTATGTACTCTGTGCATTGTGCCATATAGTGCATAAACTAGGTATGGCCATAAATTGCTGCCTGATTAGGTCGCTACTTGGTTTCGGCGTTGACCGGCAGATTTCCTAGCAAGTGTGCGAACTTCGACGTTCGTGGCATCGCGTGAAGAGTGACTTGCGTTGACTACGTCGCGTCTTATATCCTTTCTCCTACAAAAAATCACGACGCGCGGCCCTTGAGAAGTCACGAGAATAAGCGCCTGCAACCACGCGTTCGTGGAAATTGCCTGCTGTGTATGACGTCTCATATTTTGGCTTCTTGGGTCCCAGATGCGTGATTCTCCGCTGTTCCAGTCACACCAGATACCGTTAGGCTGATGTTGCAAGCCCACATCATACATGAATTACCTATCGTTAATGTGTCACAGGAGACATCCAAGTCATGGAGAAGTTGGACAAGTCCGACAGGAAGCAGTATTACATGCCTCGGGCACCGCAACATGGTCAACCTTGCCGAGACTCGCCGATGCCAGACTACTTTCCAAGATTACAAAATACATAGTCATATCGCACCTGGATTGAGATCACCGGAGGCAGTAAGGCAAGGAGATAAGGCTGATATGACACAAGACGATGGGCCAGACGGGTGTAAGTCTCATACATAGTCGACGGCTATCACGTACTCCATGGAATCACGAGCTTGGAAAACCTCAAAATCGGCACCACTGTGGTCATCGAAGGAAAGGGCCTACGCAAGTTACGCAAGCTCTTCTCTTCCGCTTGACACTCGGCCATTCGTCCATACGCCCCGTGACGTTTCAGTGCGTGTTGTAAAAGTTTATGTTGCCAAGACCCTCCATCGGCAGAGCTTGCCGAATCTAGTGTGTGTTTATGTATGTAGCAGCCAATGGTGGCAATTCTCTTCAACTTCGGATTTGACTCGGATCGTCTTGACGTCTTTCTGTTCTTGTCGCAAGTCTTGCTCCCAATTCGATTGTTACCTCTGCGGGACTACATACGGACACGGCATATTGGAGCAAAGCACCGCCCTATATACTTCGAACATGCCGTGTAGATGCCTCAGATCTGCACTTGGCTCAACTCGTCAGTTTATGTATAGTATATCACGGCGAAGAAAAAAACAGCATACACATTACTACATTCCCCTCGTTTGACGTCTTACGAGGAAATGATGATGCTTTCAGTGAGAAAGTGAGGAGGGGAAAAGACGTTAGACGCCCGAGGCATGAACATTTACTACATAGGTAGTTAAGAGCCTCGAATCCTGCTCATGCGATATGCCTCCTCCAAGGGACAGTCCCGAGTCCTGACGCAGCATTCATAGTTCTTGTCAAGACTCAAGAGAGGGTGCGCTCGATATTGCAGATAACAACAGTGGAAGGAAGTATCCTGAGCATCTCTGCTTTCCAATTCAAATCGCTAGTCTGATGCAAATCATAGAAAAGGAGCAAGAATTTAGAGAGAAAAAAAAAACAAGAAAAAAAGAGGCCCCCATTCATTCTACGACTCTAGTTCTGCCACAGTCGCACAGCTTTGTCTTTCCCTCCACTCGCGACTCGCTTTCCGTCAGGAGCCCAGTCCACAGCGTAAACCTCATCGTTGTGCCCCGGCAGATCCACCGAAAGCTTGAACGTGGCCATGGACCATACCTTCAGGGTAGTGTCCTTTGATGCAGTCACGAGAAGACGTGAGTCGGCGGAGAAGGCGCACTGATATACAGTGGAGACGTGCCCACGAAGGGTGTTGATGAACTTGCCGTCCCTGAGCGTGCACCAATGTCAATACCAGGTTCAAGAACACCCATACGATGAGAAAACAAAATGTCAGGGGAAATTAGAAGGGGTGATGCGTACCTTGCGCTCCAGATCTTTGTGTGATTGTCCCAGCCTGCACTGGCAATCAGGGTATTGTCAGGTGAGAATGTGACATGGTTGATTTGTTTCTGATGGCCAACCATTCTAGCGACCGGTTTGTTTCCTTGAGATGGCTCCCACAGATACATGGTGAAGTCATCACTGGCCGAGACTAATCGCTCAGATATTCTCCCCTGGATTTTGGCTGCCTTTTCGAACCGTTCCTTTGCCTTTTCTCGCTTGCCCTCGTCCGTCGGTGGGATGGGCTGGTAATCGAAGTAGGCTGTTCGTAGTGCGAAGTCTGTGGAGAGTGCTAGGTGATTGATCCAATGGGCATGTGATGATAGCGTATGGACCAAGGTGCCCTTCACGGCGTCCCATACGCGCACAGTCTTGTCGTGGCTCCCGGTGTAGATGAACCCTGTCCCGCCCCATCGAACACAACTGACGGAGCTTTTGTGACCTGAGAGAACATGCTCGGTGCGGCCCGTGTTGGCGACCCAGATGCGCACCGTTGCGTCTTTGCTGGCGCTGGCTAACCGAGGTGTGCCGTCTCTCCACAGATGATATGGCTCCCACGTGATGTTTGTGATCCATTTCGCGTGGCCAGTCAACGGAGACCCAATCGCCTTTCCTGTCTCTGGGTTCCAGAGCCGGACTGTCTTGTCCATGCTACCTGTAGCGAGACGCTGACCATCCGGGGACCATGCCACACACAAAACCCAGTGGGTGTGGCCACTGAGCGTGTATTTTGGTGTGCCAGTCTCGGTGTTCCATATTCTGGCTGTCTTATCGCCAGATCCAGTGGCAAGACGGGTATTTGTGGCGGGACTAAATTGCGCTGACAGAATGGCCTCTCCGTGACCCGGCATTCGGTGCGACATCCGCGTAACGGCCTGCACTTTGAATATTGACTGTGGCTCGGCGGTTAATGTGACGGTCGTCTCGAACGGGTTCTCGATTCCATGGCTTCTGAGCAATGCTAGAAGGTCCGTCGGGTACTGGTCGACAATGATGTCGGAGTCGGGAATGTGAATACGAAATCGATAGGGAAGATATTCTTCTCGCTCCTGGATTCATGGAAATTAGCAATGATAAGCTCGTGAATATGCGATCCAACTATCTGAGGACTTACCCTTTCTAACAACGTATTCAACAAAAGAGATAGGTTCTTCTCTGATGCATCAGCCAGGGGCACCTCTATCACGTCGCAAACTTGTTGGCCGTCGCCGTCCAGAAACCGAGCTTTGAAGGAGCCGGCTGGCCCAGCCATGGCGGCGACAACATCTTGTTGTACACCAGTTCGTTCGAGAACCTCGCGGCGCTGCCGTTTTGAAGGTGGTGGGATTATAGTCGCCATGTTGCCGATGTGCAAGTAGTTGTTACGCTGGAATTGTGTTTATACAGGAACCTCCCGGATCTCTTTCTCAGCGGGATGGCGGGGCGGCAAATCTCTGATAAAATTTAGGCGGTGAAGAATATTTGCTCTGAAAGAGGTTAGACCCGTGAGGTCTGCCCCTCCACGCAAGCGGCTCACAAGTTCACAACTTGACAAGCGCAACTCGCATCCTCGTCGTTGATGCATCGTTTCCGGCGACCAGGGATGCCATTATCGAATTACTCGCAAGAAGAACGGAGAACAGCCAAGAGGAAGTGGTGAAAAATCAATCATACCTCGCTGGTACCCCTACGGAAAAGCAAAACACATGCAATGCTACTCTTCCCCAGGAATATGAAGGCTCCGGTACCGACTACTGACAGAGATCACCGACAAGTGATGACGACGACAATCACGTGGCTCATTGCGCCTGGCGGCGGTCTGGGTGATGCTGAGATTAGTAGCTATCAACGTTTAGCCAGCTGAGGCCAACTTGCTTTGTCCGCCGGCAGATGATAAGATTGCAAGCAGTTCATTGTCACGCGCATGCTAACAAGGGCAAGTCACGCCTTCGTCAGCGATCCTTTCTTTGCGGCATCCAGGGATGCTGGTCAACGAAGCACTCGCAAGGAGATCAGAGGAAGGCCAAGAGCAACGTCTCACTGGCAGCTCTACAGAAACGCGCTGTGCTGGTTTCAATGCTTTTTCTCCCTTCGTAGGAGCACAAACGAGGCAGTTTCCTAGGCCTTTTTTGATATTCAGCGAGTGCTTGGTGGACCAGCATCCCTGGTAGCTGCAAACCAAGCACGAGGATGCAACTTGTCCTTGTTGGTATTCGCATTGTGTGATCGCTTGAACGGCCGTACTCCTGTCGATGAACGTAGCATGGCTGTCACCGCTATGTTCTGAAACCCAGAAGGAGGCGTGACTGCGGAGGAGCTGGGATCGAGGCCTGCCGGAGATGCCGCAATGAGATATGTAGCTGCTGCGGAGAGAAACGCGTTCTCTGTGGGCCGGATCCTGTAGCAACCACCCACTCACTGGTGTCAAGGCACTTCCTTTGCGTCTAATGCGAAGGCACTTGTCTTGTCGGTATTACGATGATATATGTACTCAGCATCCCTTTAGGCTTTGTTGAGTGGAGCTGGCGGATTTGGGTCTCTAAGTAGTAGAGGACAGCAGTTTCCGTCGATGGTTTACCAAGAGTACCTACAGCGTCTCACGACCAGGACCTTCTTTGTGCCTTGGATCAGCAAGATCTCGCTAGGTTTCTTCGTGCTTCACATCTACAAGGTATTGTCTGTGACTGGTTGATCAGATGGGGCCCAGATCGTGCGCACAGACCAAAGATCACCAAGAGCTTCACATAAATCCTGGCAGCGGGATCGTCTCTTGATGACATCATTTTATGCTCGCCGAGAGGTTGACGCGAAGGAAGGAGCAACTGGACTTGGCCATGACTGCTTTTTTACGAGACAAGGAAAGGGAATTCACTTGTTTTCTGTTTCGTAAAAAAGTCATGTCCGCTTCATCTACAAGGAAGCTTTTTCTCATTCTCAATCGAAGAATTCTACTATCGATCAATCAATGCAAGCACATCCAAAAATGAGGCGTTCGTCGAAGTCTTCTCTCGCGACGGCATCCACCTACTTTCAGCGTCAGGGCGAACCTCAGGGTGGTCCTTCACAGCAACGCAAGGCATCTACCGGCAGAAGCACTGCTCGGACAGCCCGTTCAGTTGCTAGCACGGCTCCACGCACAAGCAGATTAAACACTCGCGGGCCTGTTTCACGACCTTCGACTTCAGCTTCCAGTCGCAAGTCTCGACCCGGGACTTTGTCTACTATTCTGGGAACAAATTACGATGACCAGATCATAATCTGTGCGCTGGGAGAGGCCCGGGGAGTCTTTCCATTGGTTGGCGTTGCCCTGGTGAACATCAGCCTTGGTGAAGCCACTTTGAGCCAAATATGCGATAATCAGTCTTACGTCAAGACCATTCACAAGCTTCAGATGGCCAATCCTTCCAGAATTGTGTTCACGGCTACGGCGTGTCCTCCCGTGAAAGACAACGTTCTGTTTACCCTTGTAAATGAACTGATACCTGATGCCCGGATTGAGTTACTCGACCGATCAGCATGGTCAGAAACAGATGGACTGGAGTATATACACAATTTGGCGTTCGAAACTGACATAGATCCGATCAAGGTTGCCGTACTGGGCAAATACTATAGCGTTAGCTCTTTTGCAGCAGTAAGAGTACCCCAATATACCACGTCATTGCTCTCGCATGGCGCTGACATTCGTTTCATGCCATGAAATACATTGAAGATAGATTCACGGTGACATTTGCTCCGCATTCGCTGCGAATCCGATATCGCCCATCTGAAGATACCATGATGATTGACATATCCGTACTACAGTCCTTGGAGATTGTGCAAAATGCCAACAAGCCCAAATCCAAGGATTGTTTGTTTGGAGTACTGAACCAGACATTGACGCCCATGGGGAGTCGCATGCTTCGTAGCAATATTCTGCAGCCACCGACCAAGTACGATACTTTTATTGCGCCCCGGTACGATGCCGTAGAAGAACTCACTGCAGAAGAAGAAACTTTTCAAGGCGTACGAGCGGGTTGGTCATTCTTGGGCATGACCCCATATCCGATCACGCCTGGTGCGCACTGCGATGCTGACTGTATCCTACCTAGCCTTGAAAGATTTTACAGATGTGGAAAAGGTTCTTACAAAGGCACGATGAAGGCTCGTTCAGATACCGCGTGCAAAGCCCGGCTGATGAGGTATAGATGATCACACTAAGGAGAAAGTTCACAATTGCCGAAGTAGAAGAGGATCTGAACCGCATCTTGATGATCAAGAAGTTCCTTGAGTCCATCCCGCCGCTACACCAGGCACTCTCCGGATGTCAGAGTCCATTGTTGCTCAAGATCCGCGACATCTGCGAACCAACTGTGTCTGACCCAATTCTACAGAGCATCAAGACTATAATAGAAGAAGATGTCACGGTCATGTCATCCCCGCTTGATATGCGCAATGCCAGGACCTTCGCCGTAAAGGCTGGCATCAGCGGCATGCTCGATGTTGCTCGCCAGACGTATAAAGAGCTCACAGAAGAGATTCATCTTCATGTGCAAGACGTTGAAAGTATGACCTCCTCATTTACAGCATAATCCTGCGTTCAACTGATTCGTTTTGCTCCAATTTAGAAGAGTATGGAACGTCAGTAACCCTCAAATTCGATAACGGACGGAAGTACTGGCTGCTGCTCAAAGGGTTGGCGGGCAGTTCCAGTCAGGTACCGCCTGTATTTATCAACATTGTTGAGAAAAAGGCCGGCATCGAATGCCACACAATGCAGCTCATGAAACTGAACAGTCGACTTTCCGATACCTCGAATGAGATCATCGCGCGCAGTGACGCTATTATTCAGGATCTGATCGTGCTGCTCCGAGGGTCGGCAGCGCAATTATTTCGTCTGTGCGAGTCCGTGGGACTTCTTGATATGGTGACGTCTTTCGCGCACCTCTCAATCCTGAGAGACTATGTTAGACCGGAGTTCAGGGGTACATTTGCCTTAAAGGCAGCAAGACATCCAATAATGGACAAGGTATGCATTCTAATTTCTCTCTGTCACTGATCAGTGATACCACTCCCGACATGTGCGATAGGAAAGAAATTGCCAAATTGACGCAGGAGGCAGATATTGTATGAGGAATATGTGCCGAATGACTATTACGCGTCGGAGCAGAATTGCTTCCAGATTGTTACGGGTTGCAATATGGCCGGAAAAAGTACGTATATCAAGGCCGCAGCATTGTTACAAATCATGGCGCAGGTTGGAAGCTTTGTGCCCGCCGCGTATGCCTCATTTTCGCTCATCAACAACATCTTTGCTCGTGTGTCGCTCTCAGACAGTCTAGAGGCAAATCTCTCTACATTTTCTGTTGAGATGCGGGAAATGGCCTTTATTCTGCGAAATGTAGACGGGAAAAGCTTGGTGATTATTGACGAGCTTGGAAGAGGCACCAGCACACGAGATGGGCTGGCCATTGCGATTGCCATGTCGGAGGCCTTGATTCAATCCAAAGCGTTTGTGTGGTTTGCCACCCACTTTGTGGATCTTGTCCATGTACTCGGAGACCGTCCTGGCGTTGTGAGTCTTCACCTAGCGTCCGAACGGCGGACGTCGGATGAGGGGGTGCCACAACTGGCGATGCTGTACAAGGCGACGCAAGGTACCGTTGATACGACCGAGCACTACGGTATCGAGCTAGCAAGGTCAATTGGATTCTCGGAAGAGTTCACACGGCGAGCAGAAGAGGTGGCGAACGACATCAGGCGGCGCAGAGAGCAGAACCGGCAGAGCTCCGAGGCTCGGAATGTCTTGGCCCGTCGCAAACTAGTCCTCAACTTGTACGAAACTCTGCAACAAGCAGCAGAGCACGGGGATGATGCTGTGTTGCCGGGGTATTTGAAAAGCCTTCAAGAAGAATTCATCCTGCGGATGAATGAATTGAGCGTATCATCGTCGACGTGACCGAAAAATGACTTTGCCTACTTTGCCTACTTTTACCAGGACGCGAGCTTTGTTTGCTTTACCTATTTTGCTAGGTTGACTACAAGCGAAAGAACGTCAAAGAGGGAAGCTCATCAGGTTCACTAAAGAGCAAAGCAAAACTAGACGGATGCGAATAATTCAGAAAGTTGCTTCGAGAGATGCCCAATACTTGACTCATTTTATACTCCGTAATGCATGATCCATTGCCACGTGCCCTGAACTTTCGGAAAATGCAGGGTGCTCTTCGATGGCTCATAAATGATAAAGGTTAAAAACGTTTAACGTGGAGCCAGCTTTAATTTGCATTGGCTCGGCAGCGGGAGACCTCTACACGCCTCGCAGACGCCAATACCTGTTGCCACGTTGCAACAATGTCGAATCACATGCAACAGCAGCAGTAGGCTTATGGACAAGTATTTGCTCTGCTTCTTTGCCAGGTCTCGCAGCCAATTCTCGCGATTATCAACCTCAACAGCGCCAGTTGCCAGCTTGTTCACCACCTCAATCGCTCCAGCAGGTGCACCGCGCCGTTGCAGAGTCTGCAGAGCTCGTCACGGTGACCTCACCAGCCCAAGCCTCGTCCGTCAAGTAGTCACGGGCAACTTTCAACGCTTGTCATTCCTGCGGTCGCAACCCCAGCCAAATAAAAGTGATTCAAGCTGCCGGCCCCAGCTCGTACGTAGCTATCACGAGCCTCAATCTCAGCCGTCAAGCACGCCTGTTGGAGTCGACAACAGCTTCGGATGTCGCGTCAACCTGGCTTATGACAAGTTCCATACATTTTTTGCCGACTCGTCGCACAATATTCTGAACTATGGGTGGTTATCCCGAACCACCTTGCGAGTAGATATCGCGACGTCAAAATCCAGAGCAAATTGTAATTTGCGGGCTTTAATCATGTCTCAAATTGCTTTCTGAAGCTTTTAGAGGTCAATATACCGGTGCTTCAGCCTTCAACCGTGCTTTGAGCTCATGATGCGAACTCTCTACACGAGACGTCACGGTGACGCCGAAATTGAGGTACTCTTTTACCGCAAAGTCGGCAAATTGCTCTCGCCACGCGACGTACGTCGTTTTGAGATAGTGAATGATCTCTAGGCAAGAAATTAGCGGCCTTCGCAAATTTCTCTTCTCCCGCAAGGTACAAGACGTGGATTCACCCATGTGTGAGTGCTGGGAGGGAACTGAAGACCACTATCATGTCATTCTGGACT